>APFE030476677.1:0-75105 GCA_000404065.3 Pinus taeda | reverse complement strand
AAAGATTAGATAATTTGTTTTTTATTAAGAATGAAGTCACACACTTATTTGATGAGCCCCCTCACTTCTATAAATTTACAGAGGTTGATGAGACCTTGGGGTCAATTTTGAAACAGCAGCTGCCTCCTCCAGACACATGGCAGGAATTAATAGGATTGCTTTTGAATCAAAGTTGAATAATCACATCTTTCTCTTCAGCAAAAGGTTTGTATTACATACACAGCTAGACAAAAGATACATCAGCAGGTATGAAGACGCTGAGCCAACTCAGCATAGGTACTCGGCCGCAACAACAGCATCAGCAAGCACAGGTGGCAGGGCCAAGAAGACACAGAAAAGTAACAGCTGCACAACAAGTCATTCAACAGTTATGATAAAGCCGCTCAACCGACTCCGTGAGCCCCAAAGGTCAATATTACTCTGACGGGAGTTAAGAGCTTTTATAACTCATTTAAGATTGTAATTACTTCTCACCTACAAGCCATGTACGAGTGTAAGAAGATATTTTCTTCTCAGATGACTTAATGCCTGAGATATTTTTGTAACCAGACTTCTATATATTCCCCCTCGCATTTGTTAGCAGGGGTTGGACTCTGGATGTATGAAATATCTTGAGAGCTATTCTGTTATTCCTCTATTGTAAATCTTCAGACAGCTAATACAAAGATGATGGGATTTCTAAAAAGCATTATGTTTCTGATGTCTGGCTGGTGTATGGCTGAAAGTTGCAAGATTCCTGTGTATTTCATGGCTCAATAAGTTTTCTTGTTACTCTTTGTTTTACATGTGTTCATTATACTTTCATATGTCTTTCATGTTCTCCATGTACTCAATATCTAAGTAGCAAGGAAAAAGAATAGTCTCAGGACTTAATCATTGGTTACCCTCAGCTCAATCTAAGCTATTTCACATGTTTTCTTCAGTTATGGTAACGAAAGAGTAATTCTTAAGTGCTACTTTTCACACCATATCATCACAGTAATCTATTTGTTTTAGGAATTCAAGTAATTGCTCCTAAGTAATAGACCTCTTTCCCCACTACCCAGCTCAGTAAGGAATTCTTAAATGCTCCTTGCTAGTTGTTTTCACTTCACCCTCACAAATTTACAGTTTGTTTTATGAAATACATACAGGCCCTGTAATCCCAGCAACACTTAATCCAGGATCTCAAGAAAGCAACAGCTATAGACCCCATTGCCCAATTGATTAGTTTCACCTACAAAGAACACTCCAAAAGATATCAAAATCATCCTCCCAACCAAACATAAAAGACAATCAAACATTCACTTCATAACTAGCCTAAAAACTTCATTAGAACAGTGACAAATCATAAAGAGAGAGCCCTCTCTGATTACAGCTTGGCTAGAAGTTGTAATCCAAAGATTGGTTAGTGGTTACCCCGGCCGCATTCCCTTAGAGTCAAAGGGAACAACCTGGGTGTTAACAATAGGTATTCTCTAAAGTGGGACAAGTCGGAGAGGAGTGGCAAGCTCTATTAAGGGAGAGAAGAAACAAGCAAGGAGCCAAGCGGAAGATTCAGGTTGGTACTCTTTGTTTCTCTCTTATCTATCATACATAAAGGAAATCAAAATTTGCTTTGATTGTTTGTTTCTAAGATAGCTACCCATCTTAGTGGGACTAGCAAATTAAAAAGACACTAGTATTCCCAGAAACAAGCTCCAAAATTGGGTGCATGCAAAAATTTTGTAGGGTGGTTGTGGCCACTACAACACTTGGCGACACACTGGTAGAACTCCGGCTTCTATGTTTTGGTTCATGTCTAGCACAAGATCTTGGTCTTTTAGGGAGTATTGAATCATTGTGTGGGTTAATTCGGCTTACCCACTTACCCTATCAACATGCATGGTTCACCCTTTTCCAACTCAGTCAAACACGATCAAAATTTCAGCGTGATATCAGCGTTTTGAATTTGGGAAGGGTAGTTTATCTTGCGAGTTAAAGGTTTTCAGAGTATAAGTTTTCATCTTTGGTGTTTCTCCACGGCCAACAGGCCTAGGCAGTACCCCGACAGATTCACATGGTAACACAGACATTTATCCACTTCCAGTGATCTTGGTCAATACCACGGGGGAGTTGCATGCTTCACCTCTCTATGTAGGAAGCCTTTCTCTTCTTTCGGCTTTGCACTTTTTCCAAGAGGAAAATGCATAGGTACTTATTTATTTTTTGGGCAGAATAGGGATCCCGACTTATTGAGAGCATAAGAGGTTGTTTCTTCAGAGAAGCATGTAAGACCTATGACATAGGTTTTCTCATTTAGATTTCCCCTTCTCTATTTCTACTAGTTGGATGAGCTTAAACACATAGAGTAGAAGGCTGAGTATAGGTATGGTGTTTCCCAGTGTGGACACAAGTTCATGATTGGACCAAATATTCCCTTGCAGATAGTTCGTATTTTCCATTAAGACTTCATTGGCCAAATTTTACAACCAAGCATAGAGAATATGAATGCAAGACTAGCCAAGTGCTACAGTGTCACAAGTTTCTTCACATTTCAGCAACATATTCAATTCAGAAACTAGAACGCAGTAGTTGGAAGAAGTTATTTTTAGAAATAAACTTAGTAATATATCAAAAAAAACAAAATGAATGTGAACAAAATAGTAAGCATATCAAACATATCAAAACAAAGATAATAAGCAAAGAAAACAAGATGAAAACAACATGCTGCAAGCAGACTATGTGCATAGCACAGCCCATGGGTGCAGCCTGGCCTACTAAAAATAATGTGTGAGATCTTGGCTATTGACAGGAAGGTTGTCATTTCTCCCTTCAAGTGATTGTAAATGATACGTGTGTGGGCCAAGCTTCTTGTAGACTGTGTACGGTTCAATCCACGGGGACTCGAATTTCATATGTTTGCCTTTGTCTTCATGGGGTTTATCCCATTTCAAAACTAACTCACCCACATCGAAGTTAGCTTTCCCTATAGACTTCTTATCAAAACATCTCTTGATACGGTTTGAGTGGAGTGTGAATTTTTCTTTTGCTTTCATCCTTTCTTCCTGAGGCTTATGGAGAACATCCATCCTACATTGAACTAGTTGGCAAGGCTTGCCTTGGGATTCTTCAAAAAGATGAAGTGAAGGAAAGTAGATATTTCACAAAAGGATGGCTTCATTACCATAAAACAGGAAGTACGGTGAGGTATTCAGTGAGGTCTTATGTGTTACACAGTCAGTCCATAATGCATTCGTCAGGGCAGTATGCCAGTTATGCTACTTAGAGAAAATGATCTTCTTGATTATACAGATGAGGTTTTTATTCATGGACTATACTAAATCATTTCCTTGCAGGTAGTAGTTCGATGAATGCTTTAGCACAATACCACTCTGTAATGCAAATTCATAGAGTTTCAAAGACGAAAAATAGGTTGCATTATCAGAGACAAGTGATATCAGAATGTCTAAGTGGGAGATGTTATTCTGCTTGAGGAAGTTGATGATCACCTGGTCGTTCACTTGCTTGAGCGAAACTTCTTCTATCCACCACATGAAGTAGCTAGTTGTTGTTAGGATATAGCCATGTTTTTTTGACAAATGAGGGAAAATTTACCCAATGATGTTTAGGCCCCACTGTTGGAATGGTTCGGTCACTACAATAGGGTGTAGTAGGGCTGCTGATCTTCATGTTCTGCTAGTGCATCACTGATAGACCAGGCACTTGTGGGCATAAGCATGTGCATCCCTGAACAATGTGGGCTAGTAAAAACCAGCTCCCATAACTTTGTGTGCAGTGGTATTTCCCATAAGGTGACCCTCAGCAAGTCCGTCATGTAGATCTTGAACTATCTTCTCTTATTCATGTGCCTCCAGGGACATGAGAAAAAATCCATTACTCTACTTTTTTTAAAGTAATTTGTGCACCAACTGATATGTTAAGGCTTTTAGGCACAATTCCCTCTTCTGTTTGATCAAAAAGTGAGAGGGTATGGTGTCGTGCTGAAGGTACTGGCACACATCTACATACCAAGAGGTTCTATATTCAATGGGTGTTCCTAGCCTTATGTCATACATCTCAATCTCCTGCTCCCAACCATCGAGCTCTTCTTCATTCTCTAGAGAATGCTCTACTTTAGTTGCAATTTTGTGGAGCCCATGTCCTTTGATGGTGTGCACTGGGTTGATTTCAAGATCATATTCCTGCAAGCTTGTCATCCAGTTTGCATGTTGTTCACCCAGTTCTTGTTGTACAATCAATGCGTGAATTGCTGGGTGGGGGACAAAGACTATGTAGTGGTTTTTTAGCAAGTAGGGCCTGAAATGTTTCAAAACCTTGTAAATTGCATAAGGTTGCTTGTCAATGGCGGGGTAGTTGAGCTCTGGTCCCTCCATGCTTGCACTCAGGAAAGAGATGGGATGTTCATCATTAGCTTCGTCTTTCTAAGTGAGTGTTACAGCTAGTGAGTTATCTGAAGTGAAGGTATATAGTAGGAAATATTTATTGAAATATGGGTTGTAGAGCACAGGTGATTCTAAAATGTCCTCCTTCATCCAGGAGAATGCATACTTTTCCTTCTTACCCCAGTTGTACACCACATCTTTGTTGATCATGTCCTGCATGGGCTTAACTATCTGCGCATAATCAGAGATGAACTTTCGGAAGAAGTTTATCTTGCCCAAGAAGGACTACATAGCTTTCTTGTTGACTGGGTAAGGAATCTGTCTAATGGCTTGGCCTGGTCTGGATCCACCTTGATCCCACTCTTGACAAAAATGTGTCCAAGGAGGTTCCCCTCTGATACGGTGAATACACTCTTTTTGGGATTCAAGGAAATCCCGTATCTCTGACATCGCTCAAAGATTTTCTTCAGATGGCGTATGTGGTCATCTCATATTCTTGAGAACACAATCACATCTTCGAGGTATACCATCATTCTCTGTCTAATGATTCTACGAAATATGATTTCCATAGCGCGTTGAAATGTTGCGACTGCATTTACAAGCCTAAACAACATTCGTCTTTAAGCGAACACACCCCGCTTGGTACCGAAAGTATTTCTGAATCTGTCAGGTTCTGCTACCAAAACCTGATTGTATCCTTAGAAACTATCAAGGAGAGAAAACATTTGTGCCCCAAATACTGTTTGCAAAATATGGTCGATGGATGGCACAAGGTAGTTGTCTTTGTCCGCGGCACAGTTTACGTTCTAGAAATCGACACAGGTGGATTTCCATAGACTTCTTTCATAAAAGAACAAGGTTGGAGACCCATGTGGAAAGTGGACCTTTGTATATGATCCATGCATACAACAACTTAGTAAGCTCTTTCTGTATGAGGAGTTCAAGCAATGGATGTACTTTCCTTATCTTCTATTGATATGGCTTGACCCCTTCCTTGATTGGGATGATATGTTTGATGATCCATGTGCCATAAGTTTTTAGATTATGATATGTCCACACAAACACATCTCGGTATTGTTTGAACAGGCAGATAAAGGCTTTCCACTCTTGTTGTGTACAACATGTACCAAGATTGACAAACTTCAGATCCTGATATGTTCCCAGGTTTATTAGTTCCTGCCTCATGGTGGAACTATGGGTCTTATTGTTCCTTGGCCCCTGGAACCATTCTTGCAAGTCATATAGTTTTTCCAATGATGCCACACCTTTTGTGATAACGTTGCACCTTTTGCGACAACATGGCCTTTCATGTTACTAGCTTCTACTTGCAAAGAACACTCATCTCTTACTCATCTATCGCTGCATCTTTGAAGATGTCAGTGTTGGCCATGAAATGTAGTATCTGTTGGTCATCATTAAACATGTGTAAGTTATTTATGTTGTCTGGGATACATGGTTTGTACAAAATTTCAATAGTAAATCTATCCCTAATCGGTGACATTCTTGAGGCTACATTTGGCAGTGCATTGGCAGCTACATTACACGCACGTGGTAGCACAATGATATTAAATGCTTGGAGGTTTGAAAATAGTTTCCATACCTCTTGTTGGTAACTTTTGAGAGGTGTTGATAAACAGTGAATGGTGTTATGTACCTGTTGTACCACTATCTCTGAATCACCTACCACTTTGAGTATGACCATGTTGAGGCTGATGGCTTTCTGAAAGCCCAACACGAGTGCTTCATATTCTACTAAATTGTTCTTGCACTTGAACTCCAAGTGACTTGATACTAGATGCTTCCTATTGCAAGCGTCAATCAAAACAAACCTGGCTCCTGAGCCATCCTGTGTCTTTGTTCCGTCAAAGCGCATGGTACATAGCTCATCTGTACACAGATTGCTTGATGTTCTAGTAGTACTGAGGAGCCCCAGAAATGGGTAACTATATGGGCACATTCTACCTCTTATTTTGACTTAATCCACCATTCTCATTAGTTTGTTGCATTTTTTTGAATATATTTATGCTAATAGAATGAATTGGGTTAGTCACTTTGCCATGTAGTCAAATGTATGTTTTATGCATATTTTTTGAACAATTTTGGACAAAGACTAGGAATTAATAAGCCAATGGTAGCCAAACTTGAGGAAAATAGGGAAGAGGACTTGTAGGGGGGTGTATCCTTCATTAATTACCCCTTTCCTTGAATCCTCCACCAGCAACTCGGAGTACAAAGGCCCACATTGATGATTCCAAGGGGCAGTAGAGAAATTCAAGTAGGACTGCTATTTATCTTCAGTTCTAGGAGGCCGAGTTCCTAAATTTTAGGAGGACTATTGGAAGTCCCAATTTGTATAAATAAGAATGCTTCGAGCCTTAGTAGGTTATCCAGTCCTTAGTAGATTTTCGCACTTTTGTGCAGCACATTGGTCAGCTTGTTTTTGAGTTCTTTTTTAGAAGAGCTTATGTGATGTAACTGCTATTTTTTTATAAATAAAGATGACATAACTTTTGAGCCAGCAATGATCTCTTTTAGAGGGCCAAAGCTCTTTGGTTATGGCCCAATCCAAGCTTCCCAGCACCTCCTTTGTGTACTTATATGTTTTTGTTTCAATTCATGAGTTAATTTATGTCGCATAGATTCATTTTACATTGTTAGATCAAGTTGTTTTTTATGGTTAGTATAGTTGTTTTTGTTTCAAGTTGCTTAATTAAGTTGATGCAGTGAAAAAATAAGATCCAAAAAGGACACAACAGGCCCTGATCTCCTTTCTCCCTTCCTGGGACTATGATTTGAGGTCAAGGCACTGCTACTGCCACCAAAACACAATTTTTGCTCTCCCATGCAACTGCTAGTGTGATAACTTGATTTGGAAATGTTGATATTGGTTCAGATTCACTTTCTTAGATCATTTCCTATTCTTTTTCCATAGTTCTCTTGCATGCGTTTCTGTTCATAAGGTATTGTTCAACATTTTTCTGTTTGTAGGTCAGAAATTAGGTCAAGCTCGACAAAACTCTGTTTTTAGTTTTTTCTTTGGTCAAGTTTTGATAAGTGAATGTACAGATCTCTTGCAATACATCTCATCTCACCATCCCACCGTTAAACGACCAATAGCATCTCACTTCTCCCAGATTTCCCAACTCATTCACAACATTTCACCAATCTACCCCAGTTTCTGCTTTTTTTTTCCATAAAACTGCTTTCTTGCCATTTGAACAAATCCAACCATCACGTTCATCCCTGATCTTCCTTGACAAGTTTTAGACACCTCAGCACCTTCATCCAACCTTCATTTCCCATTTCCCATCATTCTTTCACTTTCAAAACCCTAAAAATAGCTTTCGGCCTCCTCCTGTAGACGCTCCTATAGAACCTCCTATAGATCTCTTGTAACCTCTTGTAGAATTTCCTGCGAGTGTTTTTTTGAAGTCTAATCACAATGAAAGACTTTAGAAGGGTACTATGGGATTCTTACGACCTCTCTACACCTTCCTCACCCTCTACAAAATCTAAATCCATATTCCTTTGCCACCAAACCTCTGCACAGTCACAACCAAATAAATCACAAGCATAATAATTCCACATAAAAACACTCAAAAGTACAAAAATATGAGTTCTTCTCATTTCTTTTCAGAAGTAGCTTGAATAAATTCAATTTACCATTTTAGCAGTAAATGGCACTCATCTTATTAGTTTCCATCTCTTTCCTTACAAATGTAGGGTTAGTGAGTAAACTAGGGTTTTCTAGCGTTTGCTAGGGTTTGCATTTCATTTCAAGTTTTCATTCTCTTTCTACAAGTAGAATATCCCCTGTAGAGTTAGTTTCCTTCCATCACAGTTAATGATTCTTCTAAGAACTCATAGAAGTTGGCTTATGCTCCTAGCGAACTTGCGCCAGCTGATCAAGTAACAACCTGCAGTAAGAGCTAGTACTTATGCATACAACACCGTCGCTTCCAAGTTTGTTAAGAACTACTGGGGTGATAAAAGTAAAGAAGGTAGCCCCAAGATTTGCAGCATGATTGCTGCAATACTGGAGCCCACCATTCTTTTTGGCACCATTGTCGGGGAAGCATTAGAGTATTTTGTGATTACTTTACTTCTATTTTCTACTACAACATTCTGCTAAGTAGTTTATTTTAGCAAAAAGTAGGGTAGTTGTTTCATTTCAATTCTGCAATTTCAATTTTGCAAAAGTAGATTAGACATTTTCTTCATTCATTTCAATTCTACAATTTCATTTCAGCGAGTGTAGACTAGGCATCTCCTGCTTTCATTTCAATTCTACAATTTCATTTCAACAAACATAGATTAGGCATTTCTTGCTTTCATTTCAATTCTACAATTTCATTTTAGCAAGCGTAGATTAGGCATTTCCTCCTTTCATTTCAATTCTGCAATTTTATTTTAGTAAGTGTAGATTAGGCATCTCCTGCTTTCATTTCAATTCTACAATTTCATTTAAGCAAGATTCATTTCAGCAAGATTCATTTCAGTTAGTTGCAATTTGTTGCTTAATCGATTTCAGTTTTACAGTTATAAGCAGAAAAAAAAACAAAAATCACCCAAAGAAAAGAGATTTCCTTTCATGCCTTGTAGGAATAGAGACAATTCAGGAAAATTCCTACCCAACACTCCCACCACATCACTAAGTCACCCTTCTCTCTTCTTTGGTGGCAGTGATCTAGAAGAACATATTGGTGAACCTCCAGAGATATAGGAAGATCCTATAACAAAAGAAGAGCAAGAAACCATTTCTCCTGAGACCATTGCTGAAGATAGAAACGTTAGAGGAAATGGAGAATGAATAGAAGGTGCCTTTCCTATTCGAGAAACCAATGGGGACAAAAAAATGAAAAACATAAGTCCTCCAGCCTTACCTCACTTCCATGGATTGACTACCGAAGATCCTGATACCTTCTCGTTTCCATTTGTTTTTCTTTGTCGAAACTATGACTTTGCAGAGGACGAGCAGAAGTTGAAACTGTTCCCTTCTATCCTCAACAATGTAGCATTGCACTGGTTCATGGGGTTACTTGGAAATATCATAACAACTGGGGCTCAGATGCAGCAAGCCTTTAACAACATGTACCGGGACTACTGTAGGTAAAAGGAAACCAAGGAAGAAATTTTCCGAATGACCATGGGAAGTGATGAATCCTTAGAGGACTATGAAGAGAGGTTTCAACTCAGTTATAAAAGGGCCAAGTGCACCCTTGACCCTGAATCTTTGAAGTTGGTCTTGCTCAGAGGAGTCCCTGAAGACCTTCTAGATACCCTCCATTTGCTAGTTGGGGGAGACATTTACCAACTACCTTATGATGACATAGACTGTGCTTAGAAACCATTCTAGGTCAGCTAGAAAGAGAGGTAGGGGAAGTCAACATTTAGCTAGAACACCCTCATCTAGTTCATCCCTGAGAAACAAACTTGAGAATCGGTTGGAAGATTTCAAGAGTGAGATGAGGCAGACTCTTGCCATGCAAATGGATACCTTGCATATCAAGAGGAAGCAAGAGTAAGCCAAGAGAGCTTTGTCCATATTTTGTCCCAGATGCAATAGAAAGCATCCTAGGAACGAATGTTTGTTGCACTCTATCGAAGTGTGTTTACTCTATGAAGAAGACCATCCTATGAATCAATGCCATTGATTGCTTGGAATTAAAGCTGCATATCAGGGGGTCGAAGGAGCCACTAAACCGCTCTATTTGATGAACCAAAGGAGGCCACATGGACCCAGACCTTACCAGAAGGGAATGCAAGGGACATCCTAGACCTATTACAACCCCAACCAGGCTACTTCCATGCCTTCTTCCCCCCCCCTACTCATCCTTCCTGGTCCACAGCCCCTCCTTTGTCGTATCCATCTCAATACCATGCTCCTCCAGTTGCTCATTCATTTCACACTTATGCTCAACCACAGCCTCAACGGAATGCATCTCATCAGGGGTGGAGGCCCCAGTACAACTCTCCTCTTTCTCTTTTTCTTCCACCACCTACTCAACCACAACCATTACCTCGTGCTCCACCAAGTCAATCCCAAATACCTACTCAACCGAACCCGAACCCAAATAACGGACAAGCCCAGCAGGTATATAGTGGAGAAACATCATGTCTGACCTATGCTGTGGAAATACAAGATATTAACCTACGATCTTGGAAGATTCTCCCAGATAGCCAACCTCCTCCAAAGGAGAGGAAGAAAAATAGGAAAGTGAACCGAAAGATATTCCACCCTTTCCTGAGAGACTAACTAGAACCACACAACCGACCCCAGAAGAAACTGAACTTTCGGGAGAATTGAAACAGTTATGTGTAAAGATACCACTTCTCCAGGCCATAAAAGGTGTGCCTATATACAAAAAGATGATCAAGGAGAAGTGATTTAGGCACCTAGGTAGGCACAAGAGAGATGCTCCAACTATCGATGTCATAGGACAATTGTCCGACCTGATGTTGGGGCAAGTAATCTGTTTGAAATATCTGGACCCTGGGAGTCCTATAGTTGATGTCCACATCAATGGCACTGTAATCCCCCATACCATGATTAATCTAGGGGCTACCATTAATTTGATTACCAAGGACACTATGCTCAAGCTCAACCTTCAAGGCTCCCTGAGAAAGACCACAACAGTACTGCACTTAGCAGACCACTCCACCGTGACCCCTGATAGGATTGTGGAAGATGTAATGGTCTCTATTGATTCTTGGGAGTACCCTGTTGATTTCCTAATTCTCCAACCATAGGAAAAGCTCACTGGGTATCCTCTCATCCTAGGAAGACATTGGTTGGCTACTGCAGATGCCTACATTAGCTGTCGAGCTGGGAACATGGCAATCAAGAATGAGCATATGTCCAAATAGCTAGTCCCATATCCTCTTTCCCAACCTCTAGTAGAACATGAGTTACCTCTCTGGTTGGAGGAGGAAGATGAGGATGAAGTATATTCCACACCATTGTGTACAGTAGAAGCTACCATGGGGGGGCCACAAACTGAGGATGATCTTATTGAAAACTTGATTTAGAACCCACCCCCCAGTGGGTTGCCGTTAGAAGCACTGGTGGAAGAAACCCAAGCCAATCCTTTAGTTGATTTTTGTGTGACTGATTTAACCTCTCTCCAAGTTAAGAATGTGGAATTTGGCCCCAAAAGAACTTTGAAGATAAATTCATCCCTATCAACCTCTTAGGAGAAAGAATTGTGTAGCTTATTGAAAGACCACTTGGATGCTTTTTCTTGGAACTATAAGGAGATGAAGGGAGTCCACCCTTCATTTTGTATTCATCACATTTACATTAAAGAAGATTGTAAACCAGTCAGGCAGCCTCAAAGGAGGATGAATCCAACCCTTAAGGACATTGTCAAAGAAGAACTGCAAAAGTTGTTGGATGCAGGATTCATCTACCCCATGTTTGACAGTGAATGGGTCTCTCCTTTGGTGCTAGTGCCAAAGAAAAATGGGAAGTGGAGAATCTATGTAGATTATCGGGAAATAAACAAGGCCACAAAGAAGGACCATTTCCCTTCACCTTTCATAGATCAAGTGCTAGATGGCCTAGCAAGGAAGAAGTTCTTCTCCTTCCTATATAGTTTTAGCAGGTACAACTAGATCCAAATTAGCCCAGAAGACCAAGATAAGACTACTTTCACTTGTCCTTGGGGTATGTTTGCATATTGGGTCCTTCCTTTTGGGTTGTGCAATGCTCCCAACACTTTCTAGAGAGCAGTACTGAGCATATTTGCTGAACTGGTTTATGATTAAGTGGAAACCTATATGGATGACTTTACCCCTTATGGTTCTTACTTCCAAGAAGCTTTGACTAACCTGGGGAAAGTTTTAGCCAAGTAAACTGAAATGAACCTGTCCTGCAATATTGAAAAATGTGAATTCCTAATGACTGAAGAGACCGTGCTAGGTCATACAATTTCTCAGCAAGGATTACAGGTGGATCCCGACAAGATTTCCATCATCTAAAGGGTCCCACCTCCTCAAAAGGTAAGATATGTTCGAGGTTTCCTAGGATTAGTAGGATATTATAGAAGATTCATTAAGGATTTTAGTAAGCTAGCCTCTCCATTGTTTGGACTTTTGGGAAAAGATGTTGAGTTCATATGGACTAACAATTGTCAAGAGGCTTTGGACAGCTTGAAAGGTAAATTGGTAACTGCCCCAATTTTAAGAGGTCTAAATTGGGCCCTACCTTTCCACATTCATACAGATGCCTCGAATAAAGTGATAGGAGCAACCTTAGGGCAAGTTGATGAGAAACTGCCTTATGTCATATATTTTGTAAGTAAAAACTTGTCCAAGGCAGAATTAAACTACACTATAACCGAAAATGAGCTAATAGTTGTAGTCCATTCCCTAAATAAATTCAGACACTACATCCCCGACTATCAAACATTCATACACATTGATCATGCTCCAATTAGTTATTTGATGAATAAACCAGATGTAAATGCTCGTATTATTAGATGGATACTTTTATTGCAATAATTTGATTTAACCATTCTTGCAAAGATGGGTAAGGAAAATGTTGTTGTTGATTTTCTGTCTAGATTAAATTTGCCTGCAGGTGAAGAAGAAATGGTGGATGATCAAATTTCATATGAACAACTATTTTCTATCTCCGTACTCTCTCCATGGTTTGTTGATATAGAAAATTGCTTAGTTTCAACATAGCTTCTGCCACACCTATCCTCAAAAGAGAAAAGCAAGATCGTGAGTAAAAGTGCTCCATTCACCTGGATTGGGGGGAATCTGTTCAAACTTGACCCAGAACATATTTTTAGGCGATGTGTTAGGGAGGAGGAGGTTTTTGACATCCTCCTAACCTGTCACAATGGGCCTTATGGGGGGCATTTGCAGCAAAGAGGACTGCCTTCAAAATTTTGCAAGCAGGTTACTATTGGCCCATTCTTCATGAAGATGTCAGGAGGTATATCAGCCAATGTGACAGATATTAAAGGATGGGGAAACCCACTCCAAAGGATGAGATGCCCCTGCAACCTCAAGTGACTTTCGAGCCATTTGAAAAGTGGGGCATGGACTTTGTGGGTTCTATCAACCCTCCTTCAAAACAAAAATCTTACATCATTGTGTGCACTGATTGTTTGAAAAAATGGGCAGAAACAAAGGAGATCAAGGTAGCAACAAAAGAAAAAGTAGCTAAGCTTTTAAGGGAGAATATATTCTACAAGTTTGGATATCCAAGAGAATTAGTCACAAATCAAGGGAGTCAGTTTACATCCAATCTGATTGAAACTCTGCTCACACATCACAAAATTAAGCACAGAACTTCCACCCCTTATCATCCGCAAGCAAATGGACTGGTGGAAATCACTAACGGATCTTTGGAAGGAATTTTGACCAAGGTAGTGAGCAACAGGAGGAAGGATTGGGTAGATCGATTCGTTGAGGCCACCTGGGCCTATAACACCACTTGGAAAACCACCATGGGGTTCACACCCTATGAGCTAGTCTACGGGAAGAAGGCTTTGCTGTTATTATAATTTGAGTATAACACCTTAAGGATGGCAGCTTAGCTGGACCTAGATCTCAGTCGTGCACAAAGGACAGGTTACTTCAGCTCAATGGATTGGATGAATAGAGATTGCAGGCCCTTCTCCACTCAGAGGTAGTCCAACTTCAAAGGAAAATATGGCATGATAGACACCTCAAAGAATAAAAGTTCCAAAAAGGGCATTGGGCGTTGTTATATGATTCAAGATATAAGGATTTCAAGGGAAAACTAAGGACAAGATGGCTGGGACCATACACCGTACAAAAATGCAATGATAATGGTTCAGTTCTAATCCAGACCATCGATGAAGAAGCCATCCCCATGATCGTCAATGGGCATAGGTTGAAGATCTACAGGAAGCCCCTTTGTAAAAAGGAATTCATTGAGAATATGAGTAAAACAATGTTGGTAGTGGAGCAAGTTTCTGCCTCCACTCCACCCACACTCTAAAAACAAAAAAAAAACAGAAAAGAAGAATAAAATATCCCTCGGTGTAAACCTCCTGGAGGCACCCAGGGTAGGAAATGAAGGTGAAAACCTCCTGGAGTGACCCCAACTGTTTAAAAAAAAAATATATGATGAAAAGAAAAAAAACAGAGAAAAAGATAGAAAAAACTAACTTCTTTTGAATGCATAGCAGATTACAGGGCGGTCACAGAAGAAAAAGGAAATTTCCAGGCTACATACACCCTTGATAGCTCATTTCTCCATCGCCATTGCCTTTCCCCAGGCCTTAGTCTCGTTTGTTCTAGAAATTTTTCATCCTACAGGAGACTTTGTGCATTCTATAGGAGACTCCTGTAGAAACCACAGAGAGCTTAAAATCAAGTTCAGAAAAGACTTCGAGGGCTAGAAATTTGTCCAGAAGGACTGTGGACCTCCCTACCACCATTCATCCTCCTAACTCTCCATTTCATCCCTACACCACCACATTTCCACTCGCTTTTTCTTCCCTGCATAGAAAACACATGAATTATGTTTCTTATGTTTTTAAACAAAGGAAAAATAATGAATAAAATAGTATCATTCTTCACTTGTTTCCTACCTGATGCATTCTAGTTGTTCTTCCTTTCCTTTAGCACTTTCCTCAGCTATCTCTTCAGTCCCTGCTCAAGCATCAGCCAGAAATTTTAGAGGGAGAAGCAGCTACATGAAATCCTGTAGGATTCATGTAACAACTGATCCCTTTAAAAAACAAGCTCTAGAGGCAGGGTTAGTGCAGCCAAGATGTATGCAACATGCAAGGATCGGTTCCTGATAAAAACTCACCAGCATAAGGTAGCCAAGCCACTAGTTTAGAGGCCAAGAGCACCAACAGCAGCAACAAAAGAAGAACAAAGTGCCAAAGTCTGAGCATGCAGAGCACAGTAGCAACTAACAGGTAAGTGGCTAAACTTGTTCCTCTGTTGCATGAATATTGTTTAGAAACTGCACGAACGTTTGAGATGGTCGCCATTAAATGAAATAGATGGCCAGCTAACTGGCCACCCTCGTCCAGTTCAACCAGGTATCGTCTAATTCAAATAACGTTTGGAAGGTGCATTCAGCATGTGTGGTCCATCAACTTAGGAAGAAAAACTCAAAACTGGTAGTGGTGGCGGCGTATAACACGAATGATGAAAGTGATTGTAGGAAGGCGATTTGAAATATCATAATGGCACTGGAGTAGGGACCAACAGTCCGAATGGGGATAACGTACCCTTCCCACCACCTCACCTCATCACTGCAGATCACGCCATAAGCTTAAGTATGTTGTAGTAGAATCCTCCACCACCTTTTGCTTTCATTGGCATCGACGAATCTCGGTTGCAACAACTTACCTACCACCTTTAGAACCTTGAAGCAATCACTCTCTACCAATTTTCAAAACCCTACCACGTATCAGGCTCTACAGGAGTGGAAGCACAGTCTATAGGAGCCTTTCTACAGGAAGGCCAGAGAGCAGCTTTGCAGAGGGAAAATTCAAAAGTTTTGCCAAATTCTAGCTTGAAAGAAGGTAGGCTCGGAAAACCCACTCTGCATGTTATATATCTATAAAAGGTAATGGGATTTGAAATGAAGTGCTGAGTTGAAAAAGAAAGGGAAAGAGAGAACAAGAAGTCTGCCAGTGTTTTGAATTATATATATAGTCTCTCCATTTTTACTCTTTGCTCCGAAATTCTGTCTTTTTCCCCTCCATGATATTTTGCTATGTAGAGAAGGAATGAAACAATAGGAAATTAAGCTTGTGAAATAGTGAATTTGCATTGGTGGTCTATTTATTGTGTGAAAGAAAAACACTATCTTGCTCTCTGTGATGTTTTCCTAAGAAAAAAACTATTGATTTCCTCCAATAGTTCGAGAAAGAAAGTAAGGCTGAGAATAGAGTTTGAAGGGCAGGAAAATCAAAATTAGGTAAAAAGAAGAAACAGGGAAAACCCCCTCTATTTCCAGAAGAAAACCGCAGTTGTTCCTCTGCTTTCAGTTTTGAAAATTTGTTATCTTCCTCCTCACCTGAGAATTTCCAGCAATCACTAAACATCATGCCAGGGGGTTTTATGAGAAAGGAGCCTTAGAATTCCACCAAATTGCATGAACACCCAGAGGTGGTAGCCCTCTTTACAAGGGCAGATTGGATGCCTTTCTTTGAGAAAATTCATGGGTATGATGTGGAAGTGACAAAGGAATTTTTAATGTCTTTAAGACCCCATTCAGAAACCCATGCTACAGTCAGTTTCAGGGGTCTAACCATAGAGCTTACCCCAAAATTTATTAGCAGAATCACAGGTCTTCTACTTGGACCCCCTGGAGCAAAGAGGAAAAAACACTAGGATAGGTTGCTAAAAAGACATTTTTCCAACCTGATGAACATATTGTAGAGGATAAGAATGGGATTAGAAGGACAACTATACCTCATCCATGGGGTGAGGTCAGATACCAGATCATGAAATATATCTCCTGTGAAGGAAGATACAGTATAGTCTATGGTTATCACTTCAGATTATTGCATGAACTAAGATATGGAATGGATCTACCTGCATCTAGAAAACTCATTCTTCCATATTTCCTCCTCCAATCCTTGATAGAGTGTGGCGCCAAATTGAATGCAGGGGTTCCAGACTAACTAGCTCACCATTGGCTCATTAACTTGTTGGTAGAGGATGCCCTCCACACATACACCATTCCTATAGCCTAGGAAATTTTCAGGAACATGACTAGAGAAGATGACATAAAAAATCTCACTGATGACGTTAGCCCATCTGGGAATAAAGAGGAGGAGAAGAAAGAGGAACTTGAAAAGGAAATCCATGAGGAAGCACAAAATATTCATTTATAAGAAGAGAAAGAGGGAAAATAGAGAAAAGACGAGAAACATGACACATCCACAATTAAACATAAAGAAGAAAAGAAAACAACATCAGGAGCAGAGAAGAGGAAGAGGACAAAAGCTAAGAAGAAGAAGCCCAAGACATCTCAGAAGAAGACTGCCACAGGAAGGGCAGAAACTCAGCAAGAAAAGGAGAAAACACCACCAGAGATAGCAAAAATAAAATCTGAAATAGTAGACACAAGAAAAACTACAGAGGATGAAGAAGAAAAACAACAAGAAGAAGTGTCTCTTGAGACACTAGCAAGGGAAGCATGAGATGTTCTTACTCTACTAAGCACTCCAGCTAAGTAAAAAGGGAAAAAAAAAAGATAGACATCTACATACTTCGAAGCTCGGAGGAGCACCAAAATCAAGGTGGGCAAGCCCCAACTACCTTCGAAAGGACCTATTATCATTGAGGATGCACCTACTATGACAAAGGAGGAATATCCCTCCAAAATGTCCATAACCTACAAGATAGGGAGTCCTAAGACCTCCACTTGGAAGGAAAGGATTAGATTAATGGACTCTAAAGTAGTCCTATGGGAGGCACAAACCTCTCTACAGGAGACATTGGCTAAGCTCAAAGAAACTGAGAAACTAGAAAGGAAGGCAAAAGAATAGTCCCAAGAGAAAAGTAAGGTAAAAGAAATACCAGAGCCTGGACCTCAGCCTAACTTAAGCTCTTATTACAATCTTCTAGAGGGTGGGAAGATCATCCCACAAAAATTTTCAGTGCCTCTTTTCTTCGAACTGGAAAAGGAAAGAGTCAAGACGCACACTTGGATGCAGATTGCAAAATCCAAAGGGGTCGAAGACACAGGACACATGGAAAAAAAGTTGAGATAAATGAGCAGAGAATTGAGCATGGTAAGGCATACCAAGAGCATCAAAAGAGCTCAACTGTAGGATTAAAATGAATTGTTGAAAAAGCAGCTACAAGAAATGGAACCTCAAGGGGGAAATGAGCTTTCAACTCTAAAAGGACAGCAACAGAAAGAGGGACCCTAGGTAGATAGTGAAGCAGCAAAGAGATAGAAACCAGAAGATGAACCATAGATAGACAGTGAGACACTGATGAAACAAAAGCAAGAAAAAGAATGTCAGGGTCCCACCCTAACCCCCTTATTTATGTAATAGGATCGATTCATAGTTATATTTAAGTAAAGTGTCAATAAATACCATATTAATAATTGTAAGTAGTTAACCCACATTTAATTAAGGGACCACAGTTAGTTGCAAATGGGCCATGGTATTAGATAGATGGTATTAATAAGAACCATGGTATTGCCTCATGGTATTGTATGTATGAATCTTATATAAAGGATAGAGACTCCCCTCGAGGAGCATCGTGTCTTATTTTGTAATTGAGCTCAGCTCTATTGGAGGTTTCCCCCTTGAAGAGGCAAGTGAAAATTGCTTTCTGAATAATAAAATACTTGTTGTTATTTCTCATTGTTCTATGTTCTGGGTACATTTATTCGCATATTTGGTATTCTGGTATCATCTTGTAGGTTAAGAGCATAACAAGTGGTACCAGAGGGCTTTCCAGGGATGGTGGGATCTCCAATTTTTAGCAAATGTTTTTGTGGCTAAAGACATGTTCCAGCGTCTTTAAACCATGGGATCTGTCATTGAGCGCATAAACCTACGAATTTGGCGAGGCATGCATGCAAGAAATACAAGAGGTGGTCACACTTGTTGGACTCCCTTGTAACCCCTGTGGGTACCCCTTCAAGTAGTAGTGCATTAGACAAAACTGCACACGGACTATCTTCCAAGTACCCTATGGGTATATCGGAAGCCCACCAGCTCCCTTGAAACCTTGCCATAGATAAACCTTCGGTCATCTTGCTGCTACAGTACACCAAAAATAACACTCGGAGAGATTACTCGCACGTACGATAGGGTAGTTGAGTTGTACGACTAAGGGTACAGTTGATCCTCCTAGGTTAGTGCCCTGAAAAATTGGGCTGAGTACTACTGTTAGACCCTTATATATATTATTATTTGTAGCACCTGACACTCCTGGAGACCATATTTCCTTTATCTATCTCTAGATCATAAATAATATTTGCCAGATCAGATCTCACAAGTGGGGTTTTTCGCAGCAGCAGCAATCAGTTCCATGGTTTAGATCTATCAGATCATCCATTCAAATCTATTAGATCCATCAGATCTGTAGTAGAAATCAATTCCATCATTTACATCTGTCAGATCAACCGTTTAGATCTCTCAGATCCATGAAATCCACCATCCAGATCTGAGTAGTTGTGTGGGTTCCTATACCTGGGCGTGATTTTCACAGGACTTTTGGCAGCATTGAAATTTGTGGGATTTAGCTACTGTAGTATTCCTAAGAAAGGAGTAAAACTCCGTTTGGAATAAAAAAAAAGAAAAAAATAAGAAGTCTGAGACCCCCCCAGGGCACTTATTGGTGACTTAGCCCATAAGAATCAAGACAATGAGCTGAGCAAGGTGGTACCATTCAATTTTTAGTGCCAAAAAAAATTGGGCAGTCCCAAATTTCAAGATCGGTGCATGGTACAAACTAGAGCTGAAGCTATGGTGAATGAGAGAATGGACAACCTTGAATCAACATTGAAAGAGGTCATGTCACAACTGCAGAACTTAAATGCAACGCTCTCTAAGGAGAGGTGGAGGCATGCGAGGAGGCATATATTGGCAGTGAAAATAGTGAGGGTGAGTCTAGCCAGTCTCTTCACCTCTTTGGCACCCACCAACAATCCCATCCACGACCACCCAAGCTAGACATGTATAAATTTAACGACTCTCACCCGTCCGCATGGATAGCACAAATGGAGCAATATTTCACACAGAATTACATCCTGGATAACGCGACTAAGCTTAGTGTGGGTATCATGTACTTGGACAATGAAAGATGGCAATGGTGGCAATGGCATCAACGTTGCTATGGAAGGTCCTTGACATGGGAGACATTTAAAAAAGATCTTATGGATTTCTTTGACCATGAATCTGATTTTTTGGGTCATCTCACTAAGCTCCGATAGACAGGAACAATGAACGAATATATTGTCACCTTTGAAGCCTTAGCTTTCGACAATGGAGGTCTACGCAATGAGTTCTTCGTGGAATATTTTGTCAGTGGTCTCAAAGAAGCCATCCAGGACCACGTCCAACTGCACCACCCTAGCTCATGGTTGCATGCTTGCAGGATAGCTCTTGAAGTCGAATTTGCGTTAGCGGCCCAGTCCAATCGCCCAAATTTCATTGCCAAGGGTCACCCCCCACAGGCTCAAAGCACTACCCAAACACTGAAGGTTCAAAAGGTGTCACCAACAGAAATGGCAGAAAGAACAAAGCAAGGATTATGTTACTACTGTGATGAGAAATACTCCCCTGGGCATGAATCTAAGGAGCCCAAATTCTTTCCCAAATTCTTTCAAATTGATGCTATTGATCACAGTTCATCGGAGGAAGCCCCACCGCTTGTGGAACCAGAGGAGGAAGAAGAGGACAACCACTAGGACAATGTACCTGAAGAACCAATTATCTCGCTGCATGATTTGAAAGGGATTTCTTTGCCCCAAACTCTCAAAATCAGAGGTTTTATTAAGCATCGCCCAGTAGTAGTCTTGATTGATAGTGGAAGTACACATGATTTTATCCATCAAAAGTTGTGGAAGTAGTGAATTGTTTTGTCTGAGAGATTTCTAACTTCCAGGTCCAAATTGCTAATGGGGGGACAATGAAATGTGAAGGCCATTGTGAAAATGGAAAACTTCAAATGGGGGATTATCAGTTAAAGACCCACATGTTTGCCATATACATGGGAGGGTGCGACATTGTCCTCGGTGCTGAATGGCTTCACACACTTGGCCCAATCACAATGGATTTCTAAGAATTATATATGAGCTTTAAGTAGAACAGCCACACACATACCCTCCGTAGACTCCAGGCGAGAGCTCCCTCTATCATCAACTCACATCGAATGGAAAAATTGTTAAAAGAGGACCACCATGGAGTTATAACTCAATTTAATGCCATCAAAGCCTTCTAACCCAATTCTCTTCATATTCATCGTGAGATGCAATAGATCTTAAACAACCATCTGCCAGTCTTTGACAAGCCTCATGAGCTTCCACCCTCGAGAGGGGAACATGATCATAACATTACTTTGGTCCTAGGGGCCCAACCACCAAATGTGCACCCATATAGATATCTGTTCGCCCAAAAGAATGAAATAGGAAAAATAATCAAGGAACTCTTGGAAGCAGGCGTCATTCATCCCAGCATTAGTCCTTATTCATCACTGGTGGTCATGGTGCTCAAGAAAGATGGGGAATGGCATATGTGTCCAGAATTTAAGGCCCTTAATAAGTTAACAGTTAAAGCTAAATTTCCCATCCCGGTTGTTGATGATTTACTGGATGAACTAAATGGAGCTCAATTCTTTACTAATCTCGACCTTTGCTCGGGCTACCACCAAATTCGCATGAAAGAAGTGGACATCCGAAACACTACTTTCCGAACTCATGAAGGCCATTATGAGTTCCTGGTCATGCCATTCGGTCTTTGTAATGCCCCATCCACTTTTCAGATCCTTATTAACGACCTGATCAAACCATATCTCAGAAAATTTGTCCTTGTTTTCTTTGATGACATCCTTATCTACAGTCGCACCTAGGCCACACATCTTCAGCATGTCGATATGCTCTTGCAACGGCTCCACAAGCATAAATTATTTGTCAATATGTCTAAGTGCTCTTTTGGCATGGAAGAAGTTGATTATTTGGGCCACATTGTGGGGAACGAAGGTGTCAGGGTGGACCCCAAAAAGATCCAGGGAATGCAGGATTGGCCTCAACCTAAGACCTTGAAGAGCCTGAGAGTATTTTTGGGTCTCACAGGCTACTATCACAAATTTGTCCGCAATTATGGTCACATTGCTAGGCCCTTCACTCACTCCTCAAGAAAAATTCATTCCTATGGAATGATGAAGCACAATAGGCCTTTACAACTCTCAAACAGGCCATGTGTTCCACTCCAGTCTTAGCACTACTCGACTTCACCCAAATCTTTTGTGATTGAATTTGATGCTTCAGGTACGGGTATTGGGGCGGTCTTAATGTAGGAAGGTCAACCCTTGACCTTCACAAGCCAACAAATAAGTAAGAAGAATCTAGGACAATCTACCTATTAGAAGGAGATGATGGCCATCTTACATGAAATAGATACTGGTGACCATACTTATTGGGGCGATGTTTCCAAATCCGCACCGACCATAAAAGCCTTAAATATTTTTTGGAGCAATGCCTATCCTCACCACCACAACGTAAATGGCTCGCCAAAATGTTGGGATATGATTAGGAGATAATTTACAAGAAAGGGTGCAAAAATATTGTAGCAGATGCCTTATCCTGCCAATTTGAGGACGAAAGTACCCTGCTCGCAATTTCCCTTCCCATTCTAGAATGGATTGAAGAGGCTTGCAAGGAATGGTTTTCAGATTCCTGGCTCTCCCAACTCTTTAATCAATTGCAGGCAGATCCAAATTCCATAGCACGCTATTCATGGCAGGATGAGATTCTTCACTACAAGGATAGAGGCATAATATCACCAACATCCACCCTCAAAAGTCGCATTTTGGCGGAGTTGCACTCATCTCCCACTGTAGGACATTCGGGATTTCAGAAGATGTATGCTCGCACTCGAAGATAATTTTTTTGGATAGGCATGAAAAAGGATATTCTTACTTTTGTAGCTGAATGTGACGTCTATCAGTGCCACAAAGGAGAAACAGTCAAATCCGCAGGCACATTACAGCCATTTCCCATCCCGGCCTAAATCTGGATGAATGTTTCTATGGATTTCATTACGGGTCTACCGAAGCTAGGAAACAAGTCAGTCATCATGGTGGTTGTGGACATACTTTTTAAGTATGCTCATTTTTGTGCCCTACCCCATCCTTTTACACTGACTTTGGTCACTCAATCTTTCATGGATCAGATCTTCAAATTGCATGGCATGCCCACTTCCATTGTGTCTAATCGTGACCCAATCTTCACCAGTAACTTTTGGTAGGAAATCTTCCGGCTACAAGGTATCAAACTACAACTCAGTACTTCCTATCATCCACAAACTGATGGTCAAACTGGAGTAGTCAACAAATGTCTGGAGACCTACCTTAGGTGTTTCACTTCAGAAAAGCAACATCTCTGGGTATAGTGGTTACCTCTAGCCGAATGGTGTTATAACACCAACTATCATGCCACCACCAAAATGACTCCATATGAAGCAATTTATGGTCAACGCCCTCCTTCCCCTACTTCTTATATCAAGGGATGATCGAAGGTACAAGCAGTGGATCAACTCCTACAAAACCGCACAACCATGTTGGCCCACCTTCGAGAGAATATTCATCAAGCTCAAAATTACATGAAGCAATGGGTAGATCAACATCGCTTATAACGCCAATTTCAAGAAGGGGATTAGGTATTTTTGAGGCTGCAACCATATAAGCAAACATAACTCAAAGACAAGGGTTGTCAGAAACTATCTCTAGAATTCTACGAACCATATCAAGTACTTCAGTGCATTGGATAAGTTGCCTACAAGCTAGCTTTGCCACCCACTGCAAAAGTTCACCCAGTCTTCCATGTCTCATGCCTCAAGAAAGTGATTGGGAATAATTTCAAAATTCAAACCAGTCTACCTGAACTAGATGAAGAAGGGTCAATTTGGCTCCATCTTGAATAGGTTCTTGACACACGAGAATGGCAACTACGTGGCCACATGATCAAGTCCTCATCAAGTGGAAAGACACCTCTCCGGAAGATGCAACATGGGAACCAACCACTATCCTTTAGTAGTTTCCGCAGCTTAAACCTTGAGGAAAAGGCTATTCTTATTTTGGAGGGCAAGTTAGGGTCCCACCCTAACCCCCTTATTTATATAATAGGATCGAGTCATAGTTATAGTTAAGTAAAGAGTTAATAAAGCCCATATTAATAATTGTAAGTGGTTAATTTGCATTTAATGAAGGGACCATAGTTAGTTGCAAATGGGCCATGGTATTAGATAGATGGTATTAATAAGAACCATGGTATTGCCCCATCATATTTTATGTATGAATCCTATATAAAGGATAGAGACTCCCCTCGAGGAGCATCGTGTCTTATTTTGTAATTGAGCTCAACTCTATTAGAGGTTTCCCCCTCGAAGAGTCAAGTGAACATTACTTTCTAAATAATAAAATACTTGTTGTTATTTCTCATTGTTCTATGTTCTAGGTATATTTCTTCACATATTTGGTATTCTCGTATTGTCTTGCAGGTTAAGAGCATAACAAAGAATCCTAGGAAGAAACTGAAGTGCTGATTTTGAAAAGACAGCTATAGGAAAAGAAAGCCCAGTTAGTCTGCATGGCCAGTTGGGCAATGGAGGCATTGCAGTGTAGGCAGCCATCCAAATCATATGCACTGTACCTCAAAGACTAGTGGCTCCAATTTCAGATTAGAACACTGGCCCAGAGGGGCACAATACCATTTCAAGATTATGGCTAATTTATGCATTTATGTGATCACAGCTCAACCGAGGATAAATAAAAGCTAGCAAAATATTACCTACACAACATGGCACTCATTGACGTGGATTTATGGGATCCAAATGTTGCATTGGGAGATTTGCAGTTAATGGCTATGGCTTCTTGGATGAGCCATGAAGAGAAGAGAGCAGTGGAAATTCAGAAAATAATTTCAAAAGAGTTAAGTGAACCCCTGATGAATAGAGCAGAACCAACAGAAGCCTTGGCTCTTATCTATGCCCACCAACACCTTGCAACCAATCCTCAAGTTCTCCCTAACTATGCTGACAAGCAAGCACAGGCTATTGCTCATTTCAAGGATATGGAGAGATTTTTTGGCCATGACTGCCTTCATGTCTACATGAGAAAGTGGAATACATTGCCACATAGCCTAAGGACCAGGGAGTATCACTCCCCAAATAGGATGAGGGAAGCCATGAGGAGAGTGGCCCTATATAAGCCCTCCATGCAAAATTTGAAAGCCAACTGGATTGGGCTTAAAATCAGTCCTCCACTGCTGCTAGGACTGTTGGAAGGAGTTAAGGAGGAGGAAGAACGGAAAATATGGGAAGAACTGGACAAGAAAGTAGGTTTGGATGATAGAGAGGAAGACATCACATCAGAGGCTTGGGATGTTAGGGAATCTGTTAGGGCTATTAAATATGAAGAGCTAGATTAGTTGCTCAGAGGATGAGAAACCCATTCAGCAGGGGGTGATGATGAGCCCTAGAAATTGGTAACTATATGGGCTGATTATGCCTCTTATTTCAACTTAATCTACCATTCTCATTATTTTTTTGCATGTTTTTGAATATATTTATGCTAATAGAGTGAATTGGGTTAGTCACTTTGCCATGTAGTCTAATGTATGTTTTATGCAGAATTTTTGGACAATTTTGGACAAAGACAAGGAATTAATGAGAAAATGGCAGCCAAACTCAAGGAAAATAGGGAAGAGTACTTGTGGGGGGTGTCTCCTTCATTAATGACCCCTTTCCTTGAATCCTCCATCAGCAACTCAGAGAACAAAGGTCCACATTGATGATTCCAAGGGGCAGCCGAGCAAGTCAAGTAGGATTGTTGTTTATATTCAGTTCTAGGAGGCCGAGTTCCTTGATTTTAGGAGGAGTATTGGGAGCCCCCATTTGTATAAATAAGAAGGATTCAAGCATCAGTAGGTTAGCTAGTTCTTAGTATATTTTCGTACTTTTGTGCAACACATTGGTCAACTTATTTTCGAGTTCTTTTTTAGAACAATTTATGTGATGTAACTGCCATTTTTTTATAAATAAAGATGACACAATTTTTGATCCAACACTAATCTCTTTCAGAGAGCTGAATCTATTGGTTTAGGGCCCAACCCAAGCTACCCAGGACCTCCTTTGTGTACTTATATGGTTTTGTTTCAATTCATGAGTTAATTTCCGTTGCATAGATTCATTTTACTTTGTTTGATTAGGTTGTTTTGATGGTTAGTATAGTTGTTTTTGTTTCAAGTTGCTTAAGTAAGTTGTTTTAGTAACAAAATAAGATCCAAAAAGGACACAACAAACCCTGATCTCATTTCTCCCTTCCTGGGACTATGATTTGAGGTCAAGGCACTGTTGCTACCACCAAAAACATAGTTTTTGCTCTCCCATGCAACTGCTAGTGCGATAACTTGATTTGGAAAAGTTGATATTGGTTCAGATTCACTTTCTGAGATCATTTCTTCTTCCTTTTCCATATTTATCTCGCATGCATTTCTATTAATAAGGTATTGTTCAACATTTTTCTATTTGTAGGTCGGAAATTACGTCAAGCTAGACAAAACTCTGTTTTTAGTTCTTTCTTTGCTCAAGTTTTGATAAGTAAAGGTGTAGATCTCTTGCAAGACATCTTAGCTCACCATCCCTCCATGAAATAGCTAGCACTGGCTCACTTCTCCTAGATTTCCCAACTCATTCACAACATTTCGCCAATCTGCCCCAATTTCTACGTTTTTTTTCTATAAAGCTGCTTTCTTGCCATTTTAACAAATCCAACCATCATGTTCATCCTTGATATTCCTTGACAAGTTTTAGACACCTCAGAACCTTCATCCAACCTTCATTTCCCCTTTCCCATCATTCTTTCACCTTCAAAACCCTAAAAACATCTTTCGGCCTCCTCCTGTAGATTCTTCAGTAGAACCTCCTGTAGATCCCCAACAACCTCATATAGAATTTCCTATGAGTGATTTTTCGAAGTCTGATCGCAATGAAATTCTTCAAAAGGGTACTAGGGGCTTCTTAAGACCTCTCCACACCTTCCCCACCCTCTAAAAAAGTGAACTCCATCTTCCTTCTTCACCAAACCTCTGCACAATCACAAGTAGATAAATCACAAGCATAATAATTCCACATAAAAACACTTAAAACTACAAAAAGATGATTTCTTCTCATTTCTTTTCAGAAGTAGCTTGAATAAATGCAATTTACCTTTTTAGTAGTCAATGGCACTCATCTCATTAGTTTCCATCTCTTTCCTTACAAAAGTATGGTTAGTGGGTAAACTAGGGTTTGCTAGGGTTTGCATTTCATTTCAAGTTTTCGTTCTCTTTCTGTAAGTAGAATAGCCCCTCTAGAGTTAGTTTCCTTCCATCACAATTAAAGCTTCTTCTGAGAACTCACAAAAGTTGGCTTAAGCTCCTAGTGAACTTGCACGAGATAATCAAGTGACAACCTACAATAAGAGCTAGTCCTCGTGCATATAACACCGTTGCTTCCAAGTTTTTTATGAACTACCGGGTTGATAAAAGTAAAGAAGGAAGCCCCAGGAGTTGTAGCATGATTGGAACAATACTGGAGCCCACCAAGTACTATTACTACTATTGTTGTTGCTACTATTGCTACTATTGGTACAATGTGATGTACAAGTTTCATTACCATCAGATGGGCAAGGAAGGAGTCCCAACTTCCCGTCGGGTGGGGTTGGAGCTGGCTGTGCAGGATAACACCCCAATGTTGTCTTAAGGAGGTAGTTTCTAAACACGAGTTCTATAAATGCCAACAATTCATTCTTACCATGGATGGGAGTGACATTATGTTTCATGTACCTCTCGGATTCTACCCAGATTTGGTTGCAATTTGCCTTGTACGGAAGCCACATGTGAGACCAGTCTATAACAAAATATCCATCTAACTTGTTGGACCAATATCTACTGAGTAATAAACCATATGATTTCGGTATGTCCACAACAACTATGTTGATGCATTGGTGGACTTAACTATCACTCGATAGTTAGATGATTATGTCTCATAGTTCACCAATGGCTGGTATTGATGCTCGATCAAATTGGATGATTCACGTGGATGTCTCGATCCATTGTGCATTGATCTTCTTAGGAATGGAGAGCAACATGATGTTGGCTGCCACGCCAGAATCAACCAGATAGTTATGAACATTGTAGTTGAAAAATTCAAATGAATTAGGAATGGAGGGCAACCTGAGTTTGCTTCTTCCATTGAGAGTGTGTTGAGCACCGTGCAAAGTGATCCAGGAGGTGTGCTTGCTCCCTTGCTGGTAGAGGCTACACTCTCTATTCTAATATATCCCAATGCACGCAGTAGGATATCTTGCTGACTCTGGATCTTAACCAACTCGAAAAAACTGATGTTCGCTGGAGATTTATTCATGTCATCAACAATGTTGTAATCCAGAGGTGGTAGACTAACCAAGGTGTTAGGGGTAAAATAAGTGTTCTTGTTGTCTAACAGTCTATTTTGCAGCTTTCCCCTCATAGATGTGCTTTTTTCCACCGCTGTCTTCCCGGACTTACTTTGTGTTTTCTACTTTGGGTTGGCTAGTGGATCGATCTTCGAGACTAGTAGTCTGATCTTTTCTTTCATCCCCCAAGTGTGGGGGGAGCCCCTTTACTCCTAATATCGTAATGGTTTATTTTCTTTCTGGGCCACTTCTCAATGTTCATCTTTGACATCGTTTACGAGAACTGATATGTGTTCACCACATGCCCATAGCTTGATGGCTCATCAAGTGAAACCTCTTCATCATTGTCTGTGTCTTCCAGTTGCTCCTACATATTGCTTCCCTCATTGATTGTATGACTATAGAAAGCATTTGTAGCTCACTTCCAACCTGAAAAAGAGTTCCCGGGATGTTGTTCTTTGTGGAAAGAACATAATTTTGGATCTGCACATTGTTTAAGTTGGAATATAAGATTTTGTGTAGTTTTTGAAAGGAACTGGCTGGTGCTTGATGAGATTCTTGAATATCCTTGCCGAGGCTAGTGACTGCTTGCAAATGTGTCTGTTTTACTTTGTTTGAGTTCTGACATTTTAGTGGTCAAGCTCTTGACAAGACGAGTGAGGGTCTCAATATCGGTTGCTTCCTTATCTCTACCATTGCTCATCGTTGCTTGGGAATTCCTGCTCGCATCCTTGGATTCCTTTGCTGATTCATCATCCTTGATGACTCCAACTGCAAGCAAGTCTTTCTCAACAACAATAGCCTCTTCACAGTTTTCCAACATTGTTGGTTTCATAGCTCGCTTGAAAAACTATACAATCTTGGTTGGTAGTGCAAATCTGTAGTAATCAATGGTGATGGAGTCATGCGGTTTAGTGTCTACTACGAAAATATTCAATATATGTGTAAACCTCTGATTTAAATCTTTCACTTTCTCTTTTCGCTCCATCTTGAGGCTTCCCAAGTCTTTGAGGAGCATGGCTAGGGTCTTGTCATCAACGAACTTCTCAAGGAACATGCATTTGAATGCACCCTGATTCTGTATAGGGTTCAGTGGAAGGTTGTGACACCAAGCAGTTGTGTGACCATCCAAGGTACATGGCAACAATCTACATGCTAAATCATCAGAATGTGCCTCAAGGGTATACAGTTGTAGGTAGAAGTTGTCTATGTGGTCGTTCACCATCATCGTGCTCTCAGGGTCAAACTTGATGTTCATTCTCTTCGCTTGCCTCAACACCTTGTGCAGAACGACCGGGAGAGCCAATGGTCCCTGAGTCATCCATTCAAGATTTGGTCAGTAATCTCTTCTTCTTCTTCGTCCTCTTCCTCCCTTGTGGAGTCCGATGGTTCTAGCTCTACGTCTATTGGTTCATCTTCACCTCCACCTCCTCCACTACCTTCCCCTCCATCTCCTTTACCAGAATTTGATCCGGAGAGCAGAAGAGTGCCTTATTCACCTTATCGAAAGATCGAAGGTTCCTCTCCATATTCCATAGCTTCTTTTGGACCTTCAAGTGTGGCAAGGATTTCTTCTTCCATGGATGATACAACAACTCCTATGGGAGTGGATTTTGGCTTCCTAGATGCACATGGAAGATGTTGTCTATCTGGGATCAGTCCGACTGCTTTCATGAACTTGTGAGTGATGGGACAGATAGAGCAAAGTTGATGGTATGGAATCTCGTGTTCAATTCTAGGACATGAGGAGTAACCAACTGCAGAGTTGCATGTAGGTGAGAGGGATTGTGAGCTAATACCTTGACTAGGTGGTTGATGAATGGGTGTGAGGGGAATTTCAACCATATTCAACTAGCTTCCCTCCTTCTAGCACCAGAAATTTTGATGGTGTTGGACCCACCAAAATTTAGGGGATCACCCTGTATGAAGTCCAAATTATACCTCACACCATTTGGTGTGGGATTCCCATCCGGTATGATGACTCAGTTGCCATTGTCTTAAGGATTTGCCTCAACTCTTTCTTGTCAGAGCATGAGAGTGGTTTCTTTGTCTTCAAGAAGTGAGATTCGCATGCTTGGTGAGTGTAAGTGTCACTTGTTTGAATGGTTCTTTCAATGTAGAGGGAGAGGGTGGGAGTGAGTCAAAAGTTGGTTGGGATGAACTCCTAACTTGGCTAGGAACACACAACACAATAGGACGTGCACAACTTCTGGAGGAGTAGTTAACGTGGATGCGAAAGTCACAACACAAGGTAAGATAGCATGTACAACACTCAACGAATGGGTTCAAACGAGTGCAACGGTTGTCACAACATATTTTATGGGAAAGGTCCGTCTGTTGTCCAAGAGAGTAGTCTACACAAGTGAGACAATGTTAATAGCATATACAATACATTCGATTAATAGATTATGTATTACAACAAGTGAAATAGTTCAGATGTAGAACACAGGTTAAAACAACATGCATCACAAGTGTTAAAGATTAGTCTTACAACATTTGCAATACATGTGTGAAAACATGTTGGCCTATTAGCAGGCTTCTGAATTAAGTGAAAGGTCCAAGACACATCATTACACCATACATCACTAACCTCAAGTGCAGGGCATTGGAGCCACCACTTACTCCTCAAAGAAAAGATTACAGGCTCTCTTGGCTATGTGGGAGGAGATGAGGTGAAAATTCCTTTGCATGGACAAATGAGAGGGTATTTATCGCCAAGTGTTAAACTAACCCTTGGGGCTGTTCGACTACCCTCATGACTATTTGACTTCCATGACTTTTTGACTTTACATGACTCTTTGTATGACAAGTGGGTCTCTTTTTCTTCCATGTTACATCACATTGATTGACAGCATAGCCCATAGTAGAGATGTGGGTGACATGACTTGACATGATAGTGTTAGTACATTTGTGCTGCTGCTGGAGTGCATGTCGAACTACAGTGCTACTGGATAATGGATGTCTTCATGGTGTATCATAGCTTCACATCCACATGGCAAAATGCACAGAGCCTTTGATAGTCTTTGGTTCACTTGATGAAGCTTTGGCATGTTGTTCCTTGCTTGCATGTTGGGGAGGCTTGATAAGCTCATAAGTTCATGAAGGTACATGTACGTCCATTCATCTGTCGGTGAACACATCTTGGATGTTTTCTCGTCTGTTTGTTTGTAAACATATCATAGCATGATCATCCATTCGTGAGCACCTCCCTTCACATGCATCATTTGTTTGTCCATTGGTGAACCTATCCTTTTGCATGTGATCCGTTCGTTCGTCTCTTTTGTTGTCACACAATGTTTGTTAGTGTACCTGTACCTGCAATCACTCATGATGAGATGACAACAAATCTAAAACCTCCTAGTCTACCATGACACATGATCATTTCAGATGTAGTTTTCCAGAAGAGGCAGAAAGGTTGTGAAGCGGGATGATGGATCTAAGCATTGTTGATGAAAACTCCGTAAGAGTCACTGAGTGATGAAGATGGGAAATCCAAGTTGACAGTGACTATCTACAAGGTTTGGCTCAGCTGGAAGGCATGAGTGTGCAAGTTTTGGGAGGGACAGTCCTCACTGTAGAAAGGAAAGGCAAGCAGGATCTGCGTAGTTTCCAGAATGACCAAGTAGTAGGGGTTGGAAGGAAAAATTTGCGCAATTTTCTAGAGGAACAGGCTGGGCAGCAAGGAGGGTCAGTGGGCAGAGATTGCACATTTTTTAAGAGGAAATGTCTGAGAGCCTAGCAACTAAAACTGTGCAATTCCTAGAGGGAACTGACAGTTGGCTATTGGGTCACTAGCAATCGGCCGCTTAGTCACTAGTAGTAGAAACTGCGCAATTCTTGGGAGGAATTGGCAGTCTGCTGCTAGGAGTTGCTGGTGAGTGGAACTGCACTGAGGCTAGGAGATCGGCCTGCTGATCATCTTTATGCAACTTCTAAGTTGAGCAGACTGCTTGGTAGCAGGGGGCTTACTCATGAAAACTACACAATTCCTTGCATGAGCAGTTGATTGATTGTTGAGATGACTAACTCAGAAAACTGCCCAATTTTTTGAGGGATGGGAACTTGATGTCTATCCAACTTGTGTGACCAGTTTCCTCAGTCAGCCAAGTGGGAAAGTTTAGTAGCGTCTACATGATTTTGGAAGGGAGTCAATCCTAGGGAGGCTGCCTGATCTGACTGTTTGGGTAGCCAACATGAGATTTGATTGAATTGCTTGTGATCAATGCAGCTTGGAAATACTTTCTTAATGACTCTACGTTGGTCTAAGTTATAGTCGATCGAATCGATGTTGAGGTGATGGTTCAGCTGTTAGAGGGGAGTCTCTTCGTCATAACTTTAACAAAGTGACTAAGTGTGTGAATGATCCAAAGATGCATAGGTGATCATGCAAACACACACTCACATGACTCGATGATGAGATGACTCAAACCATCTAGACACACATGTTCAACATGACTAACCCATGGTGCAAGTGATAGGCATGACACTCGTGATTGATCGTTGATCGATCATGATGGCACTTGTGTAACAGTGAATGTGAATCTGTGTGTGAGTGTGATAGATCCCTTCATAGTGAACACAACAAGCATACACGAAGCAAAGACTTTGAGGATAGCCAAGAAATGGTCACAAGCATGACTTAGACACCAACATGCAAAACCTGAATGAAATGCCCAAGCAAGGCAGATGCAAAGACTTACATGGGCTCACGGAGTGAACCTATGGGTGTGTAGTCATGAAGAGAAACTCTTAAGGGAGGCTCCGAAATTGGGTGCAAGCTAAATTTTTGGAGGGTGGTTGTAGCCGCTAAAACACTTTCTTATGTTTCAATTCACAATTTTATGTTTAAGGTACTTAAAAACTCAATTTTCTTTCATTCATTCACATAAAAGAAATCTTAGTTAATATTTGGTGAAATTGAGCAAGTATTAAATCTTGTGTTTTCGGATCATATTTTGGTATCAGAGCAAGATTGGTTATGTTTAATAAGGAAATTTTCCAATGTGAATGTTGACTAGATCCAGGTCACAAAGTGGAGAATGGAAACTTGAAGAGTTAAATCTAGAGATTGGAAAGAAGAAATTCCTGCAAAACATGGTAGGTTCAAATGAAGGAGAAGCTCCTGAGACAAAAAGTAATGAGCAATTTCGGCATGTGTTCCTTAATATGCAAAGGATGATTGTAGAAATTTATGAAGACAAGAATACTGGAGATGCAATTTTATCTTCTAAAGGCATGAAAGTGAGAAAGGGAAAGGAAAACGATGATGGCAATGAACCTCCTTATCCTCCATCTTCGTCTTCTTCTTCCTCCTCATCCTCTTATAATTCTAGTTTAGATTCACACTCACAAAAGAAACCAAAGAAATATCCTTTTTGAAGCTTGATGTTAAGTTTGAGTTTCCAATAGATGATGGTTAAATTAATCCTAAAATGTTAGATAACTAGATAAAGCAACTTGAGGTGTATTATATAATTTATAATATAGTCGATGAATCTAAAAAAAATCAGTTATCTACACTTAAAATGGAGGAAACAACTTTCATTTGGTGGGAAAGTAAAACTCAATTAGATTTTAAGCATAAAGGTAAAATAATCTCTTCATGGTCTAGGTTTGTTAAAGCTCTTAGAAAGAAATTCTATCCTTTAGGATATATGTAACATGTTGTAATAGATTGGCAACATACAAGGCAAGGTAAAGGACAAAGTGTGTAATATTTTACATAGGAATTCAAGAAAAAGGCATTAGCACTTAATGTTCCATTAAACACGTAGGATACTTTGTTAAAGTATATTGGAAGTTTTCATTCTTATTTTCGATATACATTTCTTATGTTTAATCAAACTTGCTTTGATGAAGTACCATTCATATTGAATCAAGTGGGAGACCTTTTTAGTTCAAATTTTCAAAGAAGCCATTCAAGCATTCAAAAAGAAAAGGCTCCAAATACAACAAAGGTAAGAGAAAATCCAAGGGAAATAAATCATCAAAAACTAATAAAGAAGGAGAAAGCCCTACTTATCCTCATTTTCAAAGGGTTGGACATGATGAGTCCAAGTGTTAGAAGCTTCATCTAGAACTTACGCCAAAGATGTTCCTTAAGAAGAAGGGTTAGATGAAAACTAATGCTGCAGTCGAACAAGATTTGGGATCTGACTCTGGTGATGAATAGAAGATAACCTCTATGGGTTTGACAAGTAATACTCATGAATCTAGCTCTAGTTCTACTTGTTCTATATCTTCTTTGAAATCTAATGATGTGATTGAAAAAAATAAGAGAGTTGAATTGTTTCATATCAGGATTATCTCCAAGCACACTAAGCTAGATACATTATTCGATAGTGGATCACCAAAAAATATAATGTCTGAGTAACTAATAAGGAAATTAGGATTGGAAACTAAAAATCATCCAAAACCTTAGCCTTAAGAATGGTTAAATGAAAGCACTCAGATGCAAGTTACAAAATAGTGTCATTTAATGTTTGCAATTATAGCTATTCGTTTTTATGAAGTTGATTTAGATCTGATTCCTTTGGATATATGTGGGGTTGTGTTGGGTATTCTTTATCTTTATGATCGAGATGCCATATTTCATAGAAAGGAGAATAAGTATCATCTTATTAAGGATGGAATTGAATACATTGTCAGGGCACATATAATGAAGACAAGCATGGATTTAATCAATGTAAATCAAATGAAAAGACTCATAACTTCAGGTAGCAAGTATGTTCTCATGCTTATTAGAGAAGAACCTAACGATAAGTATGATGCTTTTCAAGGGTGTGATTCTCAGTTTAAGGACAAATTGGTTGAAATAGTATATTCTTATAAAGAATTGTTTAAAGAACAAAAAAGTCTACCTCCAAAATAAGATATACAACATGAGATTCAATTACAATTTGATGCCCCTATTCCAAATATTGGCATGTATCATATGTTTGTCATTGAAAATGAAGAAATTAAGAATCAAATTAAGAAATTGGTTGATAAAGGATTCATTTTAACTTGTTCTTTTCCATGTGGATCATTGATCATATCAGTACGTAAGAAAGATAGAACTTGGAGAATGTGTGTTAATTTTAGAGCCTTAAATAAAATCACCAATAAGAACAAGTATCCTTGTCTGAGAATACATGATTTTATTTATCATTTAAAGAATTTTTTCACTTTCAAAAACTCGATTAAAGAAGTGGTTATAATCATATTCATACTGCAGAGAATGATATATGGAAAACGACATTTAAGACTAGACCGAGGCTTTGTGAATGGTTGGTTATTCCGTTTGCTTTATGCAATGCTCCAACAACTTTTATGAGAGTGATGAATGATATGTTTCTTCATTTTCTTGATAAGTTTTTCATAGTCTATCTGGATCATACTCTTATTTTCAGTGGAAATTTGGAAGAACATGTAAAGCATGTTAAACAAGCTTTTGATGTGTTGCAAAGAGAGAAACTATCTCTCAAACTTTCTAAGTGTGAATTTGGGAAAACTTAGTTTATGTTGGTTACATAGTTGGAGGAGGTCATCTTAAAATAGATCTAGCTAAAATTGATGTAGACATTAAGTGGACAAGACCTCAAAATATGACAGAAGTTAGAAGTTTCTTGGGTGAAATTTAGTATTGGAGGAAATTTATTTCTCATTTCTCTTATATTTCATCCCCATGTCATGATTTAACAAGTTCTAAAGTTTCTTTTAGGTGCGTAGGAGAACAGTAAAAAACATTCGACACTTTAAAGTAGAAAATTGTTTCAACTCCAATATTAGCATTATGAGACCTTCAACAACGAATTGAAATAGAAACCGATGCTAATGGGTATGCAATGGGTGAAATGTTATTGCAAAAAGGGAAACCTTTTTGTTTTCATTCAGAAACATTTTCTAAGGCAGGTTCTAATCATCTAACATATGATAAAGAATTATATGCACTAGTGGAAAGTGTTAAAAAATGGAAACATTACATGATGGGCAAATAAATAGTAATTCATATAGATCATCAACCACTTCAGTACCTTCAATCCCAAACTAATTTGTAACAGTCTTTACATTATAGATGGATGGTTTTTTGGCAACAATTCCACTTAGTAATCAAATATAAGAAAGCTACCACCAATAAGGTAGATGATATGTTATCAAGGCCTTCTTTGAATGCTTCAGTTATTCTCCAAAATAGTTCTTTACCACATGAAAGTTACATTGAACAATATGCTGAAGATACTAATTTCAAAGATATTTATGAATCACTAACTCATGGTGCTCACGTGAAAGATGTGAATTATCATGTTCATGACATGTTATTATACCATCTTGGCAAGTTGTGCATACCGCAGGGAGAAATAATCCAGGTGATTAGGGAAGCACATTCTTCTCATATTTCAGGGCATTTTAGTGTAGGTAAGATAATGGCACAATTACAAAGGTATTTCTATTAGCCTCAAATGAATGAAACCATTTCTAAGTACGTCAAAGTTTGTGTCATGTGTTCATCAAGAAAACCAAGCAACAGAAAGTTAGGTTTGTATATTCCACTTCCAATTCCTTCTCGACCATGGGACAATGTATCTATGGATTTTGTAGGTGGACTTCCTATGTCTAGAAAAGGGCATGTTTATTTTTATGTTGTTGTTGATCGATTTAGAAAAATGTGTATTCTTGTTCCAAGTAGAAAGAAAGTAACTATTGAACAGAATGCACAATTTTTATTTAAAAATGTATGCGTTCATTTTGGGTTGCCTACTTCCATCATTTCAGATCAAGACTCTCGTTTCATTGGAGAGTTTTGGTCCACTTTGTGGGGACTCATGGACACTAAGCTGAAAAAGATCATAAATTTTCATCCACAAACATACGGTCAAATAGAGGTGGTGAACAAAACAATTGCACATCATCTCAGAGGTTATTGCAGTAAGCATCCTATGTTATGTGATGAATCCTTACATTATGTCCAACGTGCCTACAACAAGGCGTTGCATTCTTCTACTGCTAGATATCCTTTTTAGAGATGTTTTCGGTACCTACCAAAATCACCAATGGACTTCATGTTTGGTGAAGAATCTCAGGAGGATGGACATGAAGATGTTGAAAAAGCAATCAAGTTCATTCAAAGAATCCAAAATATTCATGAAGCAGTGTGGGATCAATTGGAGAAAAGTCAAGCCAAGTACAAAATGCGCCATGATAGGCATCAATTGGATCATCACTTCCAGGTTGGTGATCAAGTATGACTACAAATCAACAAAGAAAGGATGAAAGGTGAAGTTAAAAAGTTCAAACGTATCATGTATGGTCCATTTAATATTGATGAAAAGATTCGGCACAATGCATTTTGGTTAACTTTGCCTGCATAAATGCACATATATTTAGTTGTAAATGTTGAAAATTTGAAGTTGTATGAACCTTCTATGATCATGGATCCAGAGCAAAATGATTAAATTCCTACTATACATGATTTTGAACCTAAATATATGATTGAGTTACAAGAAGATACCATCTTGGATAGGAAGGTCCACACTTCTAGGCATGGAGATGTTGAGTATCTTTGAGTGGGACTCAAAGGCATGAATCCAAATAAGGCAAGGTCGATGGAGATCAGAAGGGTGGGGGAGTTGTAATTTCATCTCATGTCTTCTAAAAACCAAGCTTTTGGATGTCCAAAAGCTTCCAGTGGAGAGGAACGATCCAATAGGATCCTCAAAATGCTCAAAATTCTAAAGAATTACATGCCCGTAAAACAAGAGCCAAGTTGAAGAGCTCGTCGCACTGGTTGCAGCGATATATCCAATTTGAAAAATAGCCTCCATATGAACGAGAAAATTCTCACTGAATTTTAATGGAAGTAGGCAAAAAATTAGTGTCTTGCAGGCCAAGTGGAAATCTCACATTTTGACATGTGGCAAGTGGTCAAAGTCAAACACAGGTGTAATTGAATAGGTCAAAGTCTAGGTTGGTGGTCGAACTGATGACATCTATTGTATTATCACAAAACCTTACCACTATACCATGGCTTTGATTTATTAAATATTGGTGCAAATATCATATTAAAATTTTATTAGGTTGGCAAGTGGGGAAGGGTGGTAGAGCCCGCCACATCTGGGGGCCCTACGAACCCAATGGAAATGGTTTAAATCAATGCTATTAGATAAAATGGTGGAGACTTGATACATATGTAGCAATACCGAAGTTTCGGCATCCAAATAGTGCATAGTAGTGGTATCGTGGTATATTGATACGTGGCAACAGTCAAGTGGCGGAGTAAAGGTTATGCGCACAGTTGGAAATCCCAAATGGCATGGAGGAGTATTGTATGTGGCACAAAGTTTCATCGTAATACCACCGCTAGAGTTTGTTACACTGTTTACCATAGATGCCAACCTAATTCCTATTCAGATATGCCATGTATTAAATACAAAACACCAAATTAGAATTTGATATGTTATATGGTTATACCATATTAAAGATATATGCACCCAATATGATATAGTTATAACTATTGCACTATGTGTATAATGTTAATTACATTGAAATACAACAATATGCCAGTTTTTCCAAGCAGGTCTAGAAGGTCCGTAGGTTTGACCCTTGAACCTGCTCGTGACTCTATAAAATGTTTACCAATGTGCCAGAAGCTACGGAGATGTACAATGAGTCTGAAAGTTATGTTTTATGTGTGCCTACAAATCCTCTTTCTAGCATAACTTGGCCATCCTTCAGCCCTTTTGAGAATGAAGAGCTACGTTTAAGAGAAGAGGCTAAGACCTACATGTTGGTAGAAGCAATGGGTGCATGCGTTCTCAGTGAGAATGGTGAAAATGTATGTAAAGATACTTTTTGAGCATTCCTAATATACAAAATGCCCATTGGAAGCGGACTTGGAGACATAGTCTTGGAGGGACAAACTCTGTCATCAATGTTTTCCTTGTTTGCATCTTTTATTGCTGTTCTTCATGCTTATGTTTTAGTTCTCAATTTTATGTTTAAGCACTTAAAAAAACATATTTCTCTCATTCATTCACATAAAAGCAACCTTAGTTAATATTTTTTGAAATTGAGAAAATAGTCAATATGGTGTTTTTGGATAAAAAAACCACCAATTTATTGTTTGTTTATTATGTAAATGAAGCACCCACTTAATTAAATCTATTTGTTTGTGAGAACCCACTCACAGGAGGCACCAAACCCCTTTAGTTATCAAGCACCAGCTTTCCAAGAGGCACCAACCTCTTTAGTTTGTGGGCACCAACCTACCCTTGTCATTGTTCTGCTATTTCATACAATCTTCAAGCTAAAAATAAAGGCATACAATTCTACAAGTAAAATACTGAACAATTATTTTTCAAAGATTTGGCTTTTGCATTCTACCTTCTATGCTCACTTGCAACAAATCTTCTCTTACTACTCTTGCCAATGTATTACATTGTTTCCTCTCACGTGCTTCAACCTCTCTACTATGATGCACACACTCACAACACTGCTTTATCGCACATACGCTCACTGACAACTGTTCTCCATTACATGCGATGATTTTGTTCTACTAAGTCACTCTGCACAAGGTAGAATTTGGTACATGTCCTTTGGTTTTTTTCTGAGTTGTACTTAGGGATGGTGCTCCTTGCCACTATTACACTCCTATAATTTTCTCATCATAGTGCAGAAACAAATATCGAACTTACAATCCTTATTGTCTAACTATGTGGAGCTCCATCCTGAGAAATTAAATCTAAGGTGACAAGCATAGTAATTCATGAGTCCCACACCTCCTTTAAAATCAATGAAGTAGTGCACATGAAGCAATCAATTGCTTCATTCAAGTACTCAAATTCCTTTATCTTACCCATGTTGTCCTCAGTTTCTTGTTACACAGTCTTCCAAAAGATTAACCCTTTTCAATTACCAACTTCTCTATTCCTTCATTCAATATCATAGCTGGTATCCCATACATTCTTTAAAGATATGTACTTCCTTATCGAAGAGATTCCATATCTCAATATTGATAGTGGTGCAGTATTCTAATATGCATATTGCTGACATCCAATATGATGAGCCCCTTCGGCTTAGCCCTTCCTGCATTTCTCACCATAGGGCTGAGGGTCGTGACCCGTCGCTTAGCCTTGAGGTTCTATAGAATTTAGGCTCCTGTTGGGGACCATTCTCCCTTTGTTAACAATTCTCTGCCCCTGGTTCCTTACCATCTCATAACTCTCTGTATTAAACTATCAGAGCCCAATATGTCCTGTATTATTGCAATAGTGTTATATGAAAGCTTTTGATCATAAAGACTTGTATTCTTGAAGGCATTACGAAAACCAAGTTTCGATTTCCTTGGCCCCTTTTGTTTAGCCCCTTTCAATTTTCCTCCATGGGACTGGGTACGGTGACTGGAGACCTAGCCTTAAGGTGTTAGGGCATTTTATTCCTGCCCGGGAACATTTTTCCTTTGTTAAGAACTTAGCATGCTTGCTTCTATAAGCTCTTCTTGACCATGTGCCAACCCTAACATCAGAACCCACTTATCGACACTCTTTTAGTTTCCAACTGTTATAAAGTGTTGACATCCTTAACCCCCGATATGAGATTCATTCGTTTCACTTGGCACCTCATGGGTGGTGACACATGTCACCTAGACTTTTCGCCTTAGGCCCCCTCAAAACACCAAAACTACTTGCCACATGTCCTTCCATACTGCCACATTATGATGACATCAGATGCCATTGTAGTTTTATCGAGGCCAATCATATGTCGCCACATGTCCTGCTAGAGGAGAGAGAAAATGTCCCACCAACCTTTCGTTTTGTATGAAATCCTTGTTTAATATTCATCGGCAATCCCTAATGGTCTTTAACACTATCAGAAATTTTAAAAATATCACAGCTTTTTAAAGGTTTCCACTTTCAGAAGTCCTGATCATCTAATTGTTGATGTTTCGATCTCCTCCGATATGAGATCACTAATATCTTTGATGCTCTGATATTGTTATCGCTAATATCCCTAATGCTCTGATGTGCAATCGCCAATATGCCTGATGCTCTAATGTCCGATCGCTGATATATTAGACCTATGATATTCCTTTCTGAGGCTTCAATCCTTTGACTTCAGTAGACCATATCTTTTGATCCAAGACTCCATTGTTGGACTTCCACATATTGTTGGAAAGGTTTTTTAGAGAACTTTCCAATGGAGAGGGTCCAATGAGGGCTTTGACTTCTTCTGCTACTTGGAATATGACTTCAAACTTCTCTTCTAAGTAACTCCTAGGACAACTGAAATCAGACCCAGCATAATGATCTTCTCCATGAAGCCTACAACTATCATAGGAATCCTTATGAGCCACACATTCTTGCTAGTCTGGTTAACATCAATACCTACATTCATGCAAAATACTAATACAACCATCATCAATTGCCTAACATTATCTTCTTTCGGTTCAGATTTCTTATTAGTTTACTACATTTCATTAGAAGATAACCCATCAAAATCTTGTGATTACAACCTCTATCTCATATCTCCCATTGGAGCATGAATGGAAGGATCTGCAATCACAATCCAAAAATACTATGTTTATAATGTCTTGGAAGAAGGTATATGTTAGTCATCTTGTTTTTCATGTTCCTACTGTAGATTAGGAGTTGATTTATTCACTATATCATATTTTCTGGCATAGATTAATGGGCATTTAAATTCAACTCATCTTTTCCACTATTAGTTGTTTCCTTTTGTCAATAATAAAAGGATATATGCATGTGATGTTGCAGGGTTGTATGGATATGTGGGAAAGGGGCCTCCACCCCCTGTATCGTGGACTTCCTTACCCTCTTTTATGAATCCTAAATTTTTCCTTCAAATATTTTTCCTTGAGATTGTTTTCCTAGATCACCATGAGCATATCTCCTAGTGAAAAATAGGCCTTCCAAAGGCTCTGAGCTTGGCTAGGGTTGTTGGCCAGATTTCATATATCTACTTCAACCTCCATCCACCTTTCCATCATTTCAGCTCATCATTACTACCTCCTAAACCTTCTCGGAAATAGCAATACATGGAACCTATAGCAGCTTCTTGTAGCATACTTGTAGTAACCTGTTTTGACCTTTGATTAAATTTTCACTTAGTTTAGAAGTAGGTTGAACCCCAGTTGTGACTCCATGATCAAGGGAAGCACCTAGGCCACTCCAAAACCTCCATTTCGTTCACTGAAAATAGAAGAGAATTAGTTTCTTTATCACATATTTGGCACAAATAATAATTGATTGATATGAAAGTGTGACCTATATAGATGATGTTGGAATATTGAGTTATGCTTTGGTAGGTTAGTTTCCTGTCTACAAGTAGATTTGCTAGCTATATGGTTGATTGCAAGGTAATGTAGTTCCCTTTTTGCAAATAGTGTAACTCTTATCTTTTCATGTATTGGTTCAATAGAATTTACAAGTTTAAGTTCAAAATAGTTCTCCTTTTTATTATTAGATGTAGCTTCTAAATTTCACTTTCATTAGTTAGTTTTTGTTATAATTCAGTAGGAGGGATGATCTTGGAGCACTATTGATCAAGTTTCCTGGTTGAGGCTCGCATGAGTAGAATCCAATATATTATGTATATAGCACTGTCACCTCGAAGTTTGTACAAACCCCGGGTTGATAAATATAATTGAGGAGCTCTTGGAAGTTGCACCACTCTTGGTGCAATGCCAGGGTTCACCACTTTTTGGTGCTGTTATTAGGGAGATGTCTTCGTAGATGTTATTTTTTCTTCATCATTATTTTCTTTTCTGCATGTAGTTTTGAAAAAGAAACATAGAAGAAAAAGAAAAAAATTTATTTCATGCCTTGTAGGAATGGAGATACTCAAGGAAAATTCTTACCAAACACCCCCACACACTCAAGCAGTCAACCTTCACTCTTCTTTGGTGACTATCAACTTCCTTCTCTAACTACATGAGAGTTAGAAGACCCTTTAGGTGAGAAACATGAGATCATTGAAGAACCTATTGGGGAAGAAGAAGAACCCACTTCACCTACCCAAACCATTGTTGAAAATAGGGCAATGAGTTTTTCCATATTAGAGAGACTAATGAAGAGGCTAGAATGAAGAATATAAGCCCTATTTCCCTTCCACACTTCCATCGCTTAACCTCTGAGGATCATCAAACTTTTATGTTTGAATTTTCCATCATCTATAGGAGCTAAGACTATGCCTCTGATGACCAAAAGATGAAGTTATTCCCATGTACCCTTAAGAATGCAGCCTTGCACTGGTTTATGGGTCTTCCTAGGTATAACATCACTACCTGGGCTAAAATGAAGTAATCCTTTAATAACAAGTACAGGGAGTACTGTAGATCCAAAGAAACCTTTAGAATGACTCTTAGAGCTAATGAATCCGTAGAGAACTATGATTAGAGATTTCAACTTAGTTATAGGAGGGCCATATGCACCCCTGATCCTGAATCACTCAAGCTAGTTCTTCTCTGTAGGAGCAAGGATGAGGACATGGTGGAAACCCTAAACATGTTGTGTGGGGGAGACATATAAGATTTATCCTATGATGGAATCAAAACAATGTTCAAAAATCACTCTAGGGATGCTAGGAAGAAGGGTAGGGCTAGTCAAGGGTTTATCAATTCATCTCCTTCCATAACATTAATCAAGAATGAGATTGGAAACTTGTTGGAGGACTTCAAAATTCAAAATTTGTGTAACTTTTATTTTCAAATGGATACCATGCAGATCAAGATAAGACAGGAGGAAGAAAATGACCTAGCTATCTTCTTCCCTAAATTCACTAGAAGGCACCCCATAAATGAATGCCCATTCAATTTTATAGAGGTCTTCTAAGTCTGTGAGGAAAACCATGCCACAGATAAATTCCCTTCTTTGCCTCTTTTAAAAGTTGTATACTAAGGGGAAGAATTTGTGATTGAGCAACTTTGCTTTATAAATCAAAGGAGGCATCGAGGACCTTGGCAATAATAGCATGGATAGCAAGGTGTATCTTACTATTATTACCATCCCAACCAGAATGCACCCTTGCCACCCTAATACTCTTCCACTCATCCATCATGGTCAACACCTCGTTCTTAGCCTTATGCTTTTCAATATCCTCCCCAACCCGCCAATCAACCATTTTAGCCATATGCTTCCCAACCTCCTCAACAGAATAACCCACCACAAGGGTGGAGGCCTCAACTCAACCAAACTTATTCTTTATTTCCTCCACCTCCACCTTAACCACAACCCATTCATCCTGTTCCACCCAAGAAACCTTAGATTTCCACTCAACCCAATCTGCACCTAAATAAAGAGAAAGAAAAATAGGTCTATGCTGTGGAGAGACATCTTACATTACTTTCTTCTGTGGAGATCCAATAAATCAACCTTAGGTATACAATAGTGCTTCCAGATAACCAACCTCCATCTCCACCTGAATAAATTGAAGAGGAAAAGGAAGAACCTCAACTTCTAGGAGAATTGAAGAATCTGTGTGTTAAAATACCCCTACTCCAAGCTATTAAGGATGATCCCATATATAAAACATTTACCAAGGAGAAATGTTTCAAACAACCTTAAGTTCGAAGGGGATCTCAGTATGTAATGAAGGAGAAAAAGGGTAGCCCCCACCATCAATGTTATTGGTCAATTACATAATTTGATGTTGGGGAGAGTGATTTGTCCAAAATATTTAGACCTTGAAAGTCTAGTAGTAGATGTGCACATTGATGGCATCATTGTCCCTCATACCCTGATTGATCTTGGGGTTGCCATAAATGTGATGACTAAAGGGACCATGCTAAAATGAAGCCTCTAAGGAGCCTTGAGAAATACCATTGCAGTGCTGCGACTGGTAGATATATCCATAGTAGTTCCTGAGGGAGTTATTGATGATGTAATGGTATCCATTAACTCGTGGGAGTATCCTTCTGACTTATTGGTTCTCGAGCCCAAAACCAAATACAATAACTATCCTCTCATCTTGGGAAGGCCATGATTATCCACTTCCTATGATTACATTAGTTGCAGGCCCAGGAACATGGCCATTAAAAATGGTCATTTGTCCAAAAGATTAGTATTATATACTTTTGCTCATCCATCCATTGAGCATGCCTTACCCTTGTGGCTAGAAGAGGAGGAGGAATATGAAGTGTATCATACAACATCCCACCCAATATATACCCTAGATATTGTTATAGGAGGGATAAAACATGACAAGGTGACCTCATTGACGAGATCCTCCAGAACCAACCCCCCAATGCCATGCTTCTTAATGAGCTTGTGAAAGAGTGTGAGAGTAGTCCTTGGAATTAATTATGCTTATTTGAGCCACGTCTTGTCTATGTCAAAGTTGTACAATTTGGTCCATCTAGAACCTTGAAGATTAACCCCTCTGTCTTGTCCAAGCAAGAAGAGAAGTTATTCAAGATGCTAAGAGAGCACTTAGACGCCTTTTCTTGGAACCATAAATAAATTAAGGGGGTGCATCAATCGGTTTGTAGTCAACATACCTACATCAAGGAGGGATGAAAACCTATGCACCAACCTCAAAGGACAATGAAACCAACCCTCAATGACATAGTAAAGGAATAATTTCAAAATTTGTTGGATGCAGGGTTCATATACCCCATCTTATATAGTGAGTGGGTGTCCCCTCTAGTTTTGGTCCCTAACAAGAATGGGAAGTGGAGGATATTTGTTGATTATAGGGAATTGAACAAAGCCAACAAGAAATACCATTTCCCTTTTTGTTTCATTGATAAAATTTTAGATGGTCTTGCAGGGAAGAAGTTCTTATCTTTCCTAGATGGATTCATTGGTTACAATGAGATCCATATGAACCCTGAGGATAAAGATAAAACTACATTCACATGTCCTTGGGGTACCTTTGCTTATAGGATCCTCCCTTTCGGTCTATGAAATATGCCTATGACTTTTCAAAGGGAAATTCTGAGCATCTTTGATGAGATTGTCCATGAATATGTGGAGATATACATGGATGATTTCACCCCTATGGGTGTGACTTCCTAGAGGCTCTCTCTAATTGGGAAAAGTCTGGAGGAAATGCATTGAAATGAACCTCTCACTTAGTCGTGATAAATGTCAATTATTAATGAATGCGGGGACTATCCTTGGTCATTCACGATCCAGGTGGATATTGTTAGCCACCCTCTTGCTCCAATTGGACCCCCACTACTATCTCTTTCATTTTTTCAGTTCCCTTAATAGTAGCACAATTTAATATTTTTAAAAAATTTTTGGGTCATGAACTTCCGTAGCCATTTTAAGGCCATAAGCGATATTTTTTAAGGAAAAATGGGCAAACATGAGTCATTGACTCATGTTTTCATTCAAAAGTTTTAGTCCATGAATAAATATTTATAACAAGGTATTGTCTACACCAAACGAATATCGTATTCAAGAGTTATGACCCCAAGAAGTTGATGTACCAACTTACCCCAAAGAGGTTCATAGTTTTGGCACTTCATCTCCTAGGGTTATGTTTTTGGATGTTTAGGGTTTTCCATTATTTCTCAATATTAATTAGGCCTTTGAGCCTCATTGTAGCACAATTCAGATGCATGTATATTCCACATATCTCCTCACAGTTAAGCTACCATCACTGAAGTTAGTTTTATTTCCTTTTTGTTTGTAAGCATATTTTAGTATTTTATGTTAATGAAATGAAGTGTTATTTATTCTGTATATCTTTATTTATGGTTATCTATGTAAATTAATGCATTCATGTTTAATTTCAGATAAGCGGTATGAAAGTGGTCTATTATTTCTCTATTTTTCTTTGGATGTTCCCAACGAGGTCAGGATATAGGGAGTTAGGCCTCGAACTAGTCGAAAGCCTCACAAATCCTAATGACCTCCCATGGCAGAAGAGAAGAAAGATGAGTGGGCAAGAGATCCTTTCAAAATATTGCTCAAAGAAGCCCTCGAGAAATAGAGGAATGCGATGATGGAAAAAATTTCTTAGGTCCTTCAACAGCTACCCAAAGACAACGAATCTCCTTCCAACAAATACTGTGGAAATGCCACAACCTTTAAGGTACAAGTTAACTGTGACATTCCCATATTTGAAGGTCATATAGATGCGAACACTGTAGATAAATGGTTAAATATGCTAAAAGGATGTTTTCTATTCATGATTTTTCCAGCCGGGAAAATATTACTTTTCAACTTCTCAAAGCCTCCCACCACATCAAGGATTGGTGGGACACCTACTATGAGAAGAAGGATGAAAGTACACGCTCACTATTTTCAGCTACACCCACTTGGAATTTGTTCTAGGATGCCATCAAGGAGAAGTACTACTCTGTTAGGAGCATGAGGATAAATACATAAAGTGGACCACACTATGGTAGGGAATGAACCAAGACATGCCAGATTTTACCAATGTTTTTCATACGCTTGACACAAAGTTGGGTATCAAGGATTCTGAGCAACATTTGGTACTCAAGTGTTGGAGTTTCCTACACAGGTGCATCTAGGGTGAGATGGAGTTCTTGGAAATCTCCTCGCTTGGCATGACATGCTGATACACTGCTAAGGTTGACCATAAGTTTAAATAGAAGAAGCGAGACTTTGGATATGTAAATCCGAAGCAAGGGAAAAGTGGCTCCAAACTGGAGAGAAAAGGACAATGCCAAGGCAAGGTGATCCAATATAACTTGTCGAAGCCACAAGCAAAGAATAACACTACAAAGACAAATAAGGACATGGTAAAATGGTGTGAGTTCCATAAGAGCTCCACTCACAACATGAATGAGTGTTACGGTAAGAAATCACTAGTGGATGAGATGAAGACTTTTTAATCAGACAAATTTTCTAACTCATAGTCAAAACCCATCAAGGGGAATGAAAAAGGGAAGAAGATCATTGATGCGAAGCTCAGTTCTAGCATGGCCACCACCAAGATCTAGAAGAATGAGCTTGAAGATCGAGAGGAGGGGTAATGCCTCTTCGATTGATAGATATGGGCGAAGGGTTCTCCATTATATTTCAGTTTTTACAGTGGGAGCCAAAAGAAACTCATTTTAGTAGAGGTCATGAAGTGCCTAGGCATATTGACTACAATAGATCTGCAGTCGTACACCATTAGGTGGCTTCACCAAGGATGAGATCTCTGCGTCGACCCGTAGTTTCACCTTCTCTACAACATCAAGCCCTTCCGAAATGAAGTACTATCTGATGTTTCCCATCTTGTAGCTTGTGATGTATTATTAGGGCGACCATACCTATGGAAGCAACATGTTGTATATGAGTCTAGACCTCACTCTGTGATTACTACTTTGGGAAATAAGTTGTACAGGATACCAAAGGTAGATCTACTTACCCCCATCTCTTTCGTCATTGCAAATCAATGCAGTAAGATCATTTCACAAACCAGGAAATTTGTTTTCCTGATGATTCTCCCTCAGGGCAAGAAGAATATTGTGGCCACAACTTCCAGATAGGGATCCTCCATACTACACCATCATATGGACAAAGTCGTGGAGGAGTACAAGGACATTTTTTCCTAACCTACGGGGGTGCCTCTACATTGTTAGGTCAAGCACTCCATCGGTAAGTTCTTGGGTGCACTACTAACCAATGGACTGATCTATTGACAGTCTGTTCTGGAAAATGATGAGATCAAGAGCTAGATTCAAAAGTTTTTGTAGAAAGGGCACATCACACCAAGTTCACCACCCTATGGGAACCCAATTGTGTTGGTACAAAAGAAGGATGGGACCTGAAGACTTGATATTGACTATCAAGCACTAAAGACGATAAATCTATGGAATAGGTACCCAATGCAATGGATTGATGACCTTATTGACCAGCTCGAGGGGGAGTAGTATTTCAACAAGATTGATTTGGAGTTGAATTATCATCAAGTTCCTATCGAACCCTCTGATGTGTGGAAGACTTCCTTCAAATCCAAGGAGTGTCGTTTCAAATGGTTGGACATGACTTTTGGGTTGATGAATGCTTCCGCAACCTTCATGAGATTGATGAATGACATCTTGCGACCCTTAACCAATGTATTATTGGTGGTTTATCTAGATGACATCTTGAACTTTATCAAGAGTTGGGAAGAGAACCTCCACCATATTTGGAAGGTCCTCTGTTATCACCAAAAAATGATCACCTATCCATTTCTAAATAGGTGGATCGAAATACACCATGTGGATTTAATTTACCATAGTAAAATCACTTTCACTATGGAAAATAATTTAGTAAACCAATTTTATTAAATTATTTTTTGATTTAAATAAACAACCCCATGAAAATAATTAGATAAATCATTATCTATTTAATTTTCTCTAGGAATTATTATTAAATCATTATTTAGTAATCATTCCTTGTCACATTTGAATAAATCCCTTAGGAATATTTAAATAATTCATTATTTATTTGAATTTCCTTATTTCTATTATTAGAATAATTATTAAATCACTATTTAATAATTATTTTGATTACACACCTTTCTTGTTTCTCATGAAATAATTAATAAATCATTTTATTTGTTAATTATTTCCAAGCAAAGGAATTTAACAATTTTAAATTCCTTTTCCCTATCCAATAAATGTAATAAAGTATTCCAACTAGTTAGATCTTAATTTTGCCAATAATATTTTATTATTCTCCATTTTCGGGATTAACTCCATACTTTGCTATATAAAGGAGGGTTTTCATCCATTCTTCACCATGATCATTATCATCCTCTACACTATCATCATTTTCTTGAGCTCCCATTTGAGTTAATCATATTTCTTTAGGTTTTTTCACACGATTGAGAGAGGGAATTATGTTTCTAAAGCATCAAGGATATCAAAGGGCCCATCCCAAAGAGGGGGAATTATAGACCAATTTGTAGATATCCTTCACCAGGTGTCATCAATAAATATTTATTCATTTAAAATTGTCTTTCCAATTGGGTTATTATTTTGGATACATTGTTTTTCTGCTATTTGTTTTGGATTTTGTTTTCTTTTACTGCAGATGTTCCATTTGTATTGCAGATAAAGAATGACAACAACCATCAAATTGTTGTTAGGGTCACTTGTCACCTAGTGATTTAAGTGATGATTTTTGGTTCACCTCCTAAGAATTTTCACACTAACATCATCCATACCCTACGACATCACAATTTGTGTGCTAATTAGGACAAATTCACTTTTGGCATGACCCATATTCAATATTTGGGGTACATAATTGATGAGCAGTGTGTGCATGTGGACCCAACAAAGATACAATTCATCCAGAATTGGCTGGCCCCAACCACTCTAATAGAGCTCTGCAGCTTTCTGGGTCTTTCCAATTTCTACTGCAGGTTCGTGTTGGGGTTCTCTCATACCACTTGGCCTTTAAGTCAAGTCACCAAGGGTGGAGTGAAAGAAAATTTGTTTTGGTCTGAAACCAAACATAAGGCGTGTGCCGAGTTGCAGCATTGCCTTTTCTCTTCACTAGTGTTGAAATTATTAGACGTGTAGAAACCATTTGAGATTGAGGCAGATGCCTCAAACTATGCTATTGGTGCAGTTCTTAATAATTCGAGGCATCCAATTGCTTACCAAAGTTAGACACTTTTAGACACAATTTGAAAGTATCCCACCTATGACAAAAAAATGTATTCCATTGTGCAAGCTTACTGGAAGTGGAAGAATTACATTATCGGGAAGGAAACAATCATGCACATAGACCACCAACAATTGTAGTTCATACAAACACAAGGGAGATTTTAGAATGATCACCATAAAAAATGGTCCACATATCTGCAATAGTTCCATTTGAACATTAAGTATAAGAAAGGCAGCACCAATAATGCTGCAAACTACCTGAGTTGACCACGAGTAAGGGCGCTAATCACTTTGATGGACTCTTGTCAGCACGAGACTTCAAGGTGGCCTCATCTTTAGAAGTGTGATCCAAAATTTGGTAGTACATAATAGATATTCCTAGAAAGTATGAAAGGTCCAAATATTCACCTCTAGGATGCACGGTTATGCCACCTTGGACACATCTCTATTCCCTCAAGTGAGTGTGCCAATATTATTTGGGAGGCGCACTATAGTCGGGTCACTGGAGATTTCAAAGTAAAGAAAATAGTGGAAATATTGTAGACGTATTTTTATTAGCCAAACATTCATCATGATGTTGGGAAGTACATTTGATCCTACACTTCCTGTACCATTTCCAAACTAGCCATCAAGAAGCAATGCCTATGTATTCCTTTGCCTACTCCTAATCAACCTTGGGAATCCATCTACATGGACTACATTTCGAGCCTTCCTTATACTAAGCACGACAATGGTTAAGTTTTCATGGTTGGCGATAGATTCCTTAAGGCGACCATTATGGTGGCCTGCAAGAAAGGTATCACAACAAAGGCCACTACTAAGATCTTCTTTGAGCAGGTGTGGGAAAACTTTGGGATCCCACAGTGAATTGTCTCAGATCAGGATAGTAGATTCCTAAGTGCTTTTTGGTCAAGTCTTTGGTCAATGTTGGATACAAAACTTACTAAGTCCATGAGTTTCCACCCCCAAACCGATGGACAAACATAGGTCATCAATAGGATGATTGTACACTATCTATGCATGTACAACTTGAGGCATCCATGCACATGGGATGAAAGCCTCCCCTATGTCCAGTACAAATACAACATAGTTCTCCATAGCTCAAGATGCCACAACCCCTTTCAGGTTTGGTTGGGATTTCAACCATTATGTCCGATTTATTTGGCCATACCATTTGCATCCACTTAGGAAGATTTGGCTCACATCGAGTCCGAATCCGACAAGGCTAACAATTTCATTGAGCACATTCAACACATCCATCAACAGGTCCATGATATATTGGAAAAATATAATGCCAAGAAAAAACAACATCTTGATCAGCATCAGGTGCCACACAACATCTTGGTGGGTGACAGAGTTTGACTACATTTACAGAAGGAGTGCCTTGCTGGACCCCACCATAAACTTTGCCCACTTTGATATGCACCATACACCATCACCAAGGTTATAGGGGACAATTTCTTTGAGCTCAATACTCCACCTTTCCTTGGTTTATACCCATTGTTCAATGTAGATCGTCTTCAACCATACTTTTGACCATTGTCAGACACATCCAATATTGCATAACAACTCATACCAATGGATCTAAACCTAAACGCATGGAACATGCCACAACCGATCGGATCATGGACACACTGATCAATAAAACTTGCCAGTAGAAGATACAATTATATCAAGTTGTCAAATATAGTCATTTCCTGCACCAAGGCAAGTGGCTCACTAGGGACCAAGTTCATTTGAGGTTTCCCCATCTCATGGAGGCACTCAATGCAATGGGGACTATTGCTTCCTAAGGGGTAGGACTGATGTAGGTGAATATTGGTGGTCACCCACCTATTCCACTTTAATCCCCACTACTTTCTATTTTAGTTTTCTAGTTCCCTTAATTGTAGTGCAATTTTCTATTTTTGGGAGTTCTTTGGGTCTTGAACTTCCAAAGCCATTTTGAGGCCCTAAATGATGTTTTTTGGGAAAACTAGGGAATCATGAGAAACTGATTGATGCTTCCCTTCAAAATTTTAAGTCATCATATATATATATATATATATATATTTATTTAATGACGTAGTGTGCTTTTCAAACAGAGATATGCCGAAGTTATGGCCTCAGGAAGTTGATGTACCAATTTACCTAAATGAGGCCCATAGTTTTGGCACTTTATCACCTAGGGTTAGGTTTTTGGATGTTTAGGGTTTTCCATGGTTTTAATTTAATAAATAGGTCTTCAATCCTCATTCTAACATAATTTAGAGGCATGTAGCCGCCACATCTCTCCTTAAAGATAAACTACCATCACCAAAGATAGTTTTATTTCCTTTCTATTTGTAAACATATTTTACTATCTGATATTAATGAAATAAAGTGTTATTTCTACTGCATCTTGTTGAGCCCTGAACTTGCATCTCTCCTACACACTTTCTTAGACTTTTTCCACTCACATGAACCTCCTAAGCTATCAAAATCATTGCATACTGATTCCAAAAGAGCATTAAAATGGTTTTCTAATTATGTTTTGTGTTTGCTGTTTGAACTAGGTTTTTTCTCATGAGCTATGGAATCTTGTCACTTTTTGCAGTTGATTCAACTTTTCTTAGTTGTTTTTGTTAAACTCCAGGTTGCAGGGGTCACCAAGCAAAGCAAGCCGCATGGGCAAGTTGGAAATGACCTAGATATGGATTAGGTCCTATTGGTCCAACTGGATTCATCAAAGAAGGTCATGGTCAAATGTGGTCAAGCGATGGTCAAACATAGGAGTCCTATGGCAACAGGTCTCCGTTTTCAAACACGTGAAGACTTTCTTGACCATTCCTAGATCCCTGGGGACATATCGACACCTATGGATTTCTACCCTTAATAGATTTAATCATCACGGCAACCATTATGCTAAATCCATGGATGTTGTCTTTTACATGTCTCTATTCACATAGTTTTATAAGGAAAACAATTATGTAAGCTTTGTTACAAATAATGCATTTCTATATGCATAGTAGTTAGTCTTTTGAATGTAATTTTGCTGTTAAGAATTCACTGTGCCATGACACGAGTTTTATTGTTGTAACTGTGTTTTGAGATATACAAGAAGACTTTGTTCTACATGCTTACGTGAACGTAATTTTGGATTGATAGCCTGTTGGCCGAGGTTGTGCAGAGGGCCCCTGCACACTGAGGTTTCGTTTCCATTGTTGTTGTCTAGTATTTATGCATCATTTCCTTATTTTCACTGGACATGTTTTATAGTTATTCAATTGTGTATATATTTCTAACATTTCACTTCGGTCCATGACTTTACAAGCTTTGTATAAAACTGATCAGTGTGTGCATGTTTTAGGATATATTAGGCAACTCGGGCATCTGTATATAATTTTCACAATAACTAGTGATATGGAATTGATCCTTTGCTAACTTTTCTTTTCTTAGTTTCTTTTAATTCCAGTTCCGTTTTGTTGATTTCAGTCTTGTTCATTTGCTTTGTTAAGTTAGTTTAGAAATCAACTCACTCATGTCATTGACGGTTACCTCCGAAAGCCATAGCTAGACTAACTGGCAAGGGATCGAAATATGAATGTTTGTGATTTGATTTTAGTTTACTTTTCTGCAATTAGATATTGGATTGCTCATTTCATTGACGGTTACCTCTGAAAGCCATAGCTAGACTAACTGGTGAGGGATCGAATTATGAGTGTTGTGATTTAATTTTAGTTTACTTTTCTACAATTAGATATTGGATTGCTCATGTCATTGACGATTATCTCCAAAATCCATAGCTAGACTAACTGGCAAGAAATGAAACTATGAATGATGTAATTTGATTTTAGTTTTACTTTCTTTGCAATCTTTGATTTCCTTGAGTGCATTAGCTTGAATCATTTTTCTGTATTTAGACAGCAGCAGAGATGATAGTTTCATAATCAGTAGTTCATTAATTACTTGTTTTAAATAGCAGCATATTTTCATTCTTGATTCAAATATTATTTTCATCACTAGTATGTTCTAAGACCTTCTGAAGTGTTAAGTTTTGGGAACCCTTATAGAGGACATAATTGCCTTAAAACCTATAACCATACTTGCCTTCTAGAAACTTAGGAATAGGAATTCCATTCACATTAAGAGATAAACAAAGATAAAACCCCCCGAAAACAACATAAAAATAAAAAACGACAGAAAGTAAGAAAGAGGTTATCTTGCACATATAGTGTGCCACACTTCATCAGTTTACGACTCCCGGATTGATAATTAATGTAGGAATTTAGGACACACTAAATTGACCAAACATTTTGGCATCGTTGCCGGGGAAGTGTAACTAGGTAGCCAATCTCTTAAAAAAAAACAACAATAAAAAGAAGGGAAAAATTGATAACTTCTTGAAGTATGCTCTCCTCTTGTACCTAGTGTGATCTGGAGGATCAGAAAAGAGAGTTATTAGTTGAATAATTTCTTGATTATGCTCTCTTCTTGCACCTAGTGTGATCTGGGAGATCAGAAAGAGAATTATTGGCTTGAATTCACAGAAAAATAAAAATAAAAAATGACAAAAAGTAAGAAAGAGGTTATCTTGCACATAAAGTGCGCCACACTTCATCAGTTTGCAATTCTCGGATTGATAATTAATGTAGCAATTTAGGACACACTAAATTTACCAAACAAATCTTTGTATTTATGCTTATATATGTAATTTGATGCATTAATTTTTTAAGTTAGGATCAATTTAATATCTCAGGAGGGAATACAAGTGGACCTGAACAAGATTGCCATCATAAAAAATGTCTCTACTCCTTAAAAGCGTAGGGATGTTAGGAGTTTCTTGGGATTAGCTAGCTATTAATATAGGAGGTTTATCAAGGACTTCAATAAAGTGGCTTGACCATTGTTTGGGTTTCTATCCAAGGACTCATAATTATGTTGAACAAGTAGCTGCCAAGAGGCTCTTGATATTTTGAAAGAGAAATTAACCACTGCACCCATACTTAGGGGTCCAAATTTGGCTCTGCCTTTTTATATCCATGCTAATGCATCCGAAAACGATGTGGGGGTAGCCTTGGTACCAATATATGATAATTTACCCTATGTCATTTATTTCATTAATAAAAATATGTCTAAGGTTGAATTGAACTACACTGCAACTTAGGAAAAACTCTTAGTTGTTGTACACTCCTTAAACAAATTTAGACGCTACATCACTGCATACCAAAATTTTGTTTATACTAACCATGCAGCTATTAAATATTTGATTAATAATCCTAATGTGAATTCTATAACCATTATATGGTTGATGTTGTTACAGTAGTTTGATTTAAATATCATTGACAAGCCAAGAAAAGAAAATGTAGTTGCAAATTTTTGGTCTAGACTTGCTTTGCCTACTAGTGATGAAGGGATGGCTGATCATCAGTTTTTGGATGAGCACCTATTTTCTATCTCATTACTTTCTTCATGGTTTTCTTACATAGCCACCTACCTAGTTGCTACAATATTTCCTCCAAATCTATCATCTAGGGAGAAGAGAGGATTGTAAGCAAACGTTCCCCTTTCACTTGGATTGGGGGAAATATTTCCAAGTTGGGAGTGGATCAGGTCTTAAGGAGATGTGTGAGGGAAGATGAAGTCTTCGACATCCTCTCAACCTTCCATGATGGGCCCTATGGAGGTCATTTTGCTTCCAAGAGAACAACTTTCAAAACTCTACAAGATGACTATTATTGGCCCACTCTCCACCATGATGTCAGAAGGTATACCAACAGATGTGATCGGTGCCAGAGGATGGGAGAACCCACATCCAGGGATGAAATTCCTCTACAACCTTAAGTGGCCTTATAGCCATTTAACAAGTGGGGCATAGATTTCATTGGTCCAATTGATCCACCATCAGGGCAGAAAAAGTACATCATTGTATGCATTGATTACTTCACCAAGTGCGTTGAGACAAGGCTGTGAAAGAAGAAAAAAAGGAGATAGTGGCTAAGTTGTTAATAAAAAATATATTCTACAGATTTGGGTACCCCATGGAGATAGTCTTCAACTAGGGAGCTAAATTCACATCACATTGAGAATATTCTAAATAAGTGTCATATGAAACACAAAACATTTAATGTCTATCACCCTCATGCAAATGGGCAAGTAGAGGTTATAAATAGGGAATTGGGGAGCATCATCACCAAGGTTGTGAGTAGAAGTAGGAGATATTGGGTAGAGAAATTAGTGGAGGCCACTTGGGCCTATAACACCACTTGGAAGACAACTACTGCATCCATTCCATATGATATGGTTCATGGAAAGAAAGCTTTTCTTTCTATTGAGTTTGAGTATAATACTTTGAGAGTGGAAACCCAATTGGAATTAGATGTCACCAAAGCACAACAAGAAAGGTTTCTCAAATTGAATGGATTGGATGATTTTAGAAATAAGGGCTTCCTACACACTAGAGTTATACAATTTAAAACGTATGGCATGTTAGGCATATCAAGGAAAAGGTTTTCCAAGAAGGGGATTAGGCATTATTATATGATTCAAGGTTCAAATATTTCAAAGGAAAATTGATGAAAAGATAGTTAGGCCCATAATTGATAGAAAAATGTTATGATAATGGATATGCTCAAATCAAGACCATTGACGAGGAAGGGATTCCACTGCTTATCAATTGATATAGGCTGAAGGTACACAAAAAACCAATGTATATGGAAGAATTTGTTAGTGCAATAAACAAAGAATTCAGTGTGATTGGAAGTTTCATAGCTTCTAGTCCACATCATTTCTAGATATTTTTGTTTAAAAAAAGGGAAAAAAGAAAAAAAAAAGCATCCAAGGCCAACTCTTGGGTTGAAAACCTCTCTAAGGTAGCCTAGGTGTAAAAAAGAAGAGAAGAAAAATAATAAATATTACTAGGTGGAAACCTCTCTTGAGGGGCCTAGGTCAGACATATAAGTTTAGAACCTCCTTTAAGGTAGCCTGAGTGTCTCAAAAAAAGATAAAAAAACCAACACAAAATAACACAAGAAATGGATCTACACCATGTTTGCTAATTTTTTTGTCATTTTACAGGATTAAAGCCAGTGGAAGATTCCATGGCTACATGGCCAAATTTCAAAAGATTCCCTTCACTCCTCGATCGATACACTATATACTCATCATCCACACTCATGTAATCACCCCTATCCACCATCGCATTAGCCAAAAATTCAAGTTTCACCCCCTCTCTGAACTGTTAGAGGAAGGAACTGTAAATTCTACAAGGACTTGTAGTGCTACAAGAGGGTTCTTAAAAGCCACAAAGGGTGATACAGGGAAAAGGAAAGCTCAAAATGGACTTGAACATTATGAATAAGATTCCCCCACCATGTTCCACCATCCATCTATCACTCATCCATCCCATTTCATTAAAAAAAAAAATCCACTAAAACTCCTCCACACTCTCTTATCGATGCTAAAAATTTGGAAAAACACACAAAGACCATCATGATCATTTATAAAATTATACACTGCTCCCTCAAGGTCCTAGAATTGTCCTTAAGACCTATTACAACTTCCCTCATCACCCTTATGCAGCTTGAAGAGCCTAGAGGAAAAGGAGAGGACTGCTATAGGAGGAAAATCTCCTCCTCTAGTTGCCTGTTCACACGTCACAGAAAGGAATAATCTTATTTGTTTCACATCAGTAGGGGGTGATGGAAAATTATGAGGCCCTTTGAAGTAGTGATATCACTCCTAGAAGGACTCTCCACCAGAAGTAGTAGCTTCGACATCAACAAGGTACATGCACACACAACAAACACAACAATCAAATATCATGAGGAGAAATGAAGAAATACACAAGAAAGAAGCCAATGAGTCAACTCCCTTGATTCCGATAATGTGGTCCAGCTCCAACATGTAAATCCCTACATTAGTTCGATCATGAGGTAGGCACAACTATGGAAGAATCTCACCTCCTCCATATGTGTGAATAATGAAAATGTGTAAATGTCAAGAGGAGATGTTTTAATAAATTGGAGGTGGCCAGTTAACTTAGCCACCCTCGAATAGTAAAATAAAAGTGTTGGTAAGAACTCATGCAACATGGAGATGTCACAATAGTCGAGTTGGGATTATAGATAGAAGGTGGTGATTACAAAGAAAGAGGAAATAATCACTTCGAGTGGGGACAACTTTCTAAAAGAGGAAACTGCATATGATTGTCAGGCCATCATAGTGCTCCAAGCCTAAGCCAAAAATGGAATATTATGTATTGAGGCTCAAATTCTTTCGCATAATCACTGATTTCAAAAATATTTATGGAGATCATGAGCTCAGCGTTCCATCGAGGAGTTTCGAACCCCATTCTGGAATTGCTTTAGGAAGGAGGTAGAAGCAATCCTTCAACTACTGTACGAGCGCCAAGAAGCTACTATAGGAAGATTGAAAGGGTTGAGGAAATCCATAGAGGTTTGAATTGGTCTACAAACTATCACATTCATCCCATACCACTTGTTAAAGAGTAATTTCCACCATCTCCTTCATCCATCCATAATATTGTACACAAATTTCACTTCAAATTCTACAAGGAGTAACAATTTAATTTTGAAATTAAAAGGTATTTTCGGGAAATAGAGTAAGGGGAATGTAGGAAATTCTCATAAAAAGGGAATTTTAACTCACTGTTTCCATTAGATTATACATTTAGGCTATTAAATAAGTATCTCTCTCTCACTTACCTAAAAACATATAGAAGATATGGGAAGAGGATTTAACAAGTGCGAGCCATTAGATACCAACAGAGTCCACCTACACCATCATGTGGTAGACATTTTTAGAAGACACCAATGGCTAGGATTCTTTGAGTTGTCGAAAGGGTATTATTATGACATTTCCTTTGAATTTTCCGTGGCTCTAAACTCACAAACAGAGGACAGTTCCACCACTGTGGTGAGGGTGCTAGCTATCTCCCTCAACCATGAAATAATTAGCAGAGTGACAACCCTACCTCTAGGGATCAAATGGAGTACAGAAGACAAAGCCACCAGTGTCACTGCCAAAAATAATTTCTTCACTACCAATGAAAAGCCTGTTGAGGACAAGAATGTATTTAGGAGGGAAAGCCTACCTTATCCCTATGATGAGGTGGCTCAACATATTTCGAAATACATCTCTTGCGAGGGAAGAATGAGTGTGGTATATGCCTACCACTTTAGACTACTTCATGAACTTAGGTTCTAGGCATAATTTCCTCTATCCCAAAGAGTTAGTGTACCACACTTCCTCCTATGGTCCATCAAGGACACGAGTTAAGAAGTGAGAGAGGGAAACAACTAACATATAGGGCACCATGGCCTCATTAAATAGATAATGATGGATGCCATGAGAATATTGAGAATCTTTCTCCTTTGGTCCAAATTCATAGACATGGATAGAGAAACAATCACTGAAACATAGACCCTCGAAGCAGGTGAGACCCCAACCTCCAGTGTTGGAAGAAAAGAGGGCGAATGAAAAAATAGGAAGAAGAAGAAAGAGAAGCAGAAGTATAAAGGATAGTGGAAGAACTAGAGGTAGAGGTAGGAGGAGAACATAATGAAAAGGAAGACGGGGAGAAATAAGAAAAGTCAAGTCCTAAGAAGACTACTAAGCCCACAAAAATAGATATACTGCAAAAGCAAGCAAGTTTGTATCTAGGACCCACTGAACAAGAGGTAGTTGTGACTTTAGCTACCTTGAGCACCCCAGTCAAGCCTAAAAGGAAGATAAAAAGGCAAGCCCTGTTATTTTAAGATTAGGGGAAGCACCCAGATCAAGCAAGGGAGGCCACAAACTCGCACAAAGGTCCCCAAACAAGAAAGAGGAGGTGATACCCACTGAAAGAAAAATATAAGAGGTCACCTATCCAAAACCCATAACAAAGACTTCTATAGCATATGTAAGGAGGCCCACCACCATATCGACCCCATTCAAACAACCCAAGACACCAACCATGCTCCAACAAGAAGAAAAGGATAAGTTACAGGAGGGGTTAAGTATGCTACATGAAATAAAGGGTGTGTTACAGGAGGGGTAGAGGAAGCTACAAGAGGAGAAGAATGAGCTAAAGGAGGGGGAAAATGTGACACAAAAACTAAAAGAGGTAGTAGCCTCCAAAAAAACACTTGAGAAGGATGTCCCAAATTTCTAGTAGCCTAGTCCACAACCTAGCCTAAGATCGTATTATAAATTCATTGAAGGAGGGATAATTATTCCCAAAAAATTTGCAGTCCCACTTTTCTATGAGCTAGAAAGAGGAAGAACTCACAGATGGATGCAAATTTGCTAAGTCTAAGAAGGTGGAAGATGTGGGCCTCATGGAAGAAAAGGCCCTTGAAGTGGGCAAAGAATTAAGTGAGTTGAGAATGAGGGAGTCCATAATGAGGGAGAAGCTACAACAAGAGAATATGTGCTTGATGCAGAAGCTATAGGAAAAGGAGAGCCAACTTGCCACAATGGAAAGCCTTTCCATGGAAGAATTATAGTGTAGACAACCATCCAAGTCTTATGTACCCTTTCTCAAAGAGAAGTGGTTGCAATTTCAAATCAAAACCTTAGCACAACATGCATCTATGTCATTTCAAGATTACAAATAGTTCATTGAATTCTACAACCAAGATAGCATGGAGGATAGAGTGAAATTGGATGATTTTTACATCCATAACCTCACTTTGACTGATATAAATCTTTAGGATCCTAATGCCATATTGGGGGATATAAAACTGATGGCTTAGCATCCTCGATGACTCATGAGGAGACAAGAGTTGAGATAGCAAAGAGAGTCATGACAAAGGAGGAAAATGAACCACTATATATCAGAGCAGAGCTAATGATACTAACGGCTTCCATTAGCGATCATAACATCATCTCCAATGATGTTGACCTAGCACCCAAATACCTTGCCAACCACGAACAAGCCATTTCAAATTTTGAAGAGACACTCAGGTTGTTAGGAACAGAAAACTAGAAATACTACCATAGGAGATGGAATTTCTTACCCTATAGCCTCCAGATCAGAGAATATCACTCCTCTGAAAGGCTAAGGAATGCATTAGAGAGGACACCCATGTACAAAAGGATTATGCAAAGATTAAAGGTTAAGTGGATAGGAATCAAGGTTGATCCACAATTGCTACTAGGTCTATATGAAGGAAGAAATGAAATAGAAGAGAAGAATGAGTGGAAACAGATAGAAAATAATGCATGTTTCTATCCCCAAGAAGGCACACCATCTCAAGAACCTTGGGATGCCAAGGACACCACTAGGGCCATGAAGGACATGGACATAGATATCTGAGTTGCTTAGATGATGAGCAACAATTTTAGTAGGGGGCTAATGACGAGGCTCATTAATAGGTACACTCTAAGGGTCATAACATGATCCTCCAAGTTTAGAACTATCTGTTTCTCACGTTTATTTAAAATTTTTGTTATATTATGCTTAGTGACAGGTAAACAATGTTTTTCTATGTCATGTGATCTAATATGCTTTAATTGTAGGAAATGGTGAATTTTTTAGATAATTTACATGTAGGGACTTGGAGTAGACAATATGGAGAGATTATAGCAGGTTGTCCACCTCCTTAACTCCTTCAATAACCCCAATATCACCACACCCTCTCTCATTAGTTCAAGGTCGTTGGAAGCCAAGCAGGACAAGGTCATTGGTACCCAAGCAAATGTAGTAATTAAGATCAAGATCCACCAATCTCGAGTCATGGGAGAAAAACATTCCTATCTTCTAGGGATATGCTAGTATCTACCCTCTTGTATAAATAAACATGTAAAAGAGCTCATTAGGATTCGAGTTTTGTTTCAGCTAGGTATCTATTGAGCTCAAGCACTTGGAACTTTATTTTTGATTGGTTATGTGATGTATTTGACATTGAAGCAATGATAATGAGAAGCTTCATATTGGTTAATCATTGAGTTAATTCCAGAGGGTTGAGGATCATGGGTTTGGCCCCAACCCAAGTGGCTTATGTCCCTCTCGTGTATTTGTATCTTCTTTTTGTTCAGAGTGCTTTTTCGTTTTTTTCATTTCATCAGAAAGTCACCCATCAAAATCTTGTGATTGAAACCTCTATCTCATCTCTCCCATGGGAGCATGAATGGAAGGATCCAAAATCAAAATCCAAAAATACTATGTTTATGATTTCTTGGAAGAAGATCCATGTTATTAATATTGTTTTTCATGTGCCTACTATAGCTTAGGAGTTTATTTATTGACTAGATCAGAGTTTTTGGCATAGATAAGATGGAATTGAAATTCAACTCATCTTTTGCATTATTAGTTGTTTCATTTTGTCAATGATAAAAGGGAATATGCATGTGATGTTGCAATTTTTTTTTGATCTGTGGGAAAGGGGCCTTCCACCACCTCCATCTTGGACTTCCACACTATTTTTTATGGATCCCAAATTCTGCCTTCAAAGTTCTTTACTTGAGATTCTTATACTAAATCACCGTGAGCATCTCTCATAGTGAAAACCAAGCCTTCCAAAGGATCTGATCTTGGCTAGGGTGTTGGCCACCTTTCATATATCTATATCAACCTCCATATACCTTTCCATCCCCTGAACCCATCATTCCTACCTCCTAATCCTTCTCGACAACCTTCCTATAGCATTACAGGCCTTCCTCTAGTAATACACGACACCTGTAGCAGCCTCCTATAACATACCTCTAGCAACCTATTTTTCTACCTATTTTGACCTCTAACGCAGTTTGGACTTAGTTTAGAAGTAGGTTGACCCCATGTTGTGACTCCATGAGCAAGGGCAACACCTAGACCACTCCAAAATGTCATTTTCCTTCACTACAAAAAATAATAACATTAGTTTCTTTATCACAGATTTGGCACAAATAAGAATTGATTAATATCAAATTATAAATGATAAATTGAATCTCGAGTTATGATTTGGTAGGTTGTTTTCTTGTCTACAAGTAGATTTGGTAGCTAGTTGGTTGATTGCAAGATAATGTAGTTCCCTTTCTGCAAGTATTGTATCTCTTATTTTTTCATGAATTGATTCAATAGAATTTACAAGTTGAAGTTCAAAAGAATTTTCCCTTTTATTCTTAGAGGTAGATTATAAATTCCACCTTATAGTTATATTTTATTGTAGTTCAATAGGAATGAGGGACTTGGAACACTAATGATTAAGTGTCCTAGTTGTGGGTGGAATGAATAAAAACCCATCTACTGTGTATATAACACTGCCACCTCGATGTTTGTATGAACCTAAAGTTGATAAATAGAATTGAGGAGCTCTTGGTAGTTACAACACTCTTGGTGCAATACCAGGGCTCAGCACCAAATTAAATGTCTAGGGTATGTAATTGATGAGTAGGGTGTGCATGTGGACCCAACCAAGATACATGTTATTTGGGATCGTTCAAACCCAACCACTCTAACACAGATCTATAGCTTTCTAGTTCTTGCCAATTTCTATTGCAGGTTCATGTTTGGGTTATCTCATATCACTTGTCCTTTCACTCAACTCACCAAAGGTGCAACAAAAGTAAATTTATTTGTCTGAATCCCAACAAAAGGAATTTTTCAATTTGATGTCATTCTTACTTAGTAGGGGCATCCAGTTGCATATCATAGTGAGACACTTTTAGACACATTTGAAAAGTATCCCACCTATGATAAAGAGATGTACTCCATTGTGCAGGCCAAATGACAATGGAAGAATTATGTTTTGGGAAAGGAAACGGTCATCCACATGGACCACTGGCCCCCACCAATTCATATAGACACATGGAAAGTTACAGAACAATTCCCATCATAAATGCTCCACATACCTGCAACAGTTCCATTTGAACATCAACTAGAATAAGGGAAGCACCAATAATGTTACAGACTACCTAAACTGACTACTAGTCAATACATTGACCACTATTCTCAACCCCTGTGGACATGAGACTTCAGGGTGACTGCATAGTTACAAGAGTGATCGAGAATTCAACAACACATACTAGATGCTCTTAGAAGGCAAGCAGGTTCCTGATTTTCACCTACAAGGTGGATTGTTATGCCACTTGGGACACCTTGTTGAGCAATTTATTGGGCTTAAATTGCTGCATTAAATATCGACCAGGGAAACTCGTAAGCTTTTGATGATGCTAGCACTATATGTGCAGGAGTAGGTGACTAATTCCATGTCTAATTAAATTACCTACGATTCAATATAATATGCAAGGGAAGAGGCTCCTAACTAAGGAGATCCTGGTTGTCCTTCCCTACAGTATCATAGAGAAATCATAAAACTAGAAACTGAAAATGCAAATGAGAGGATGAACTTTAATTGTTGTTTAGATTCAAATAGAGAAAGACTAACTTAGTCTCTTGATTGTCCTCTCTTGTACTAATCCAGACTAGACTAACATTCATCCATAAGCTTAAACTAAATGAAATAACTTTGAAATATAAAAGCAAAAAGATGAAATCCAATTACAAATCAAATAGAGAGAGAGAGAGAGAGAGCCTAACTTAGACTCTTTGTTATCCTCTCATGTACTGATAAGATTCTAACTTGAAACTCATTCATCAATTAAATCCTCAAACATCAAACATCTAAGCAATTAAATGAAATAAGATCTAATATGAAACAACATGTTCCTTTGCTCCCTCTAGAGTGAGCTCAATTCTCCTAAGAACCAAAGTGACAAGCCATTCCATATACTACATTAAGGTAACTTCTATCTAAAACTACATGATGGAAAACTATTTCTAAAACTACATAATGAAAATATATGTCAAATGAAGCTTTATTCCATCATAAATTGGATACAATGCTCTAAGAGTCCTCCCCCTTGGAATGGAGGAGGGGCTCCTATTTATACAAAAACTATGATAACAACCTCATAAATGTAGACCCACTATTCTCTCCTTTGACCCACATATTTCTCAACCAATGATGACACATAACCCTATCCTCCATGATCTCCTCCATGAAGCTTATCTTTTCAAATTCGAATTTGATCATTCACGGCCACATAAAGATGCCTTGGAAGCTTCCTTGGAACCTACACATGTCACCAAAACAACCCACTTTCCATATATAAAGTAAAACATATTATTTCCTAATATTTAATCAAGAATTTCTCTCAAAAATGCTTAAAAATAAACAATATTTGGAAAATATAAATGAGACCCATTAATGGTGAATAGTAGGAAAAATGGAGTGACAAGGTGATGAATAGTGAACGAAATGATGGAAGCATAGGTGAAAAATGTATGGTAATGAGTGCCATTTTTGGAGCCCAACATACTCCCTAACTGAAGTTCTTGCATGTCCTCATGCAAGCTACTACAATGACTTATTTGATTTGATTCTTAAATGAGCTTCCTTTTACAAGATGTTTGGTTCTTGTGTAACAAACATCTTTCAATCATGGACTTCCTTTTAACTTTTCACATCTTTGGATAACTTTTATTTGTTTGCAAAGCATTGACATATTTTAATGATTGGTTCTTGTGTTTACAATCATTATTTACTTTGTTGAGATCTCTTTTTAATGATTGGTTCTTGCGTTTACAATCATTATTTACTTTGTTGAGATCAATCATATGCTCATCATTTTGTAGTAGTTTTTATTGTGAGAAGACTATGTGGGTTAAGATGTAATATGAATGAGGAAAAAGAATGAAGTGTGAAATTCCCCCCTCCCCAGCTGATGGTTTTTTGCAATTTTAAATGAGAAAGGAAATAGTGAAATAGTGGAATATTTTCCAAATATCATCATTTTAGCATCTAAAAAGAATTTCAAGATTAAAGGTTAGAAAACATCATACCTTACTTACCTAAGGAAGTGGATGAATCATGCATGTTTAGTTGCCACAATTCTGATCTGAAGCTTCTTCTTCAAGTTGTGGATGAAAGATGGGTCTGTGTTGTCGTATCGGCTGTTGGATCCTCTGCTACTAGATGATGAATCTGAGGAGTTTGCTGAACATGGCTGAAAATTGTATCTGCTGCTGGATGATGAATATGATGAATCTGCTGTATATGGCTGAAAATCTATAAGGCTTGGAATATATACAAAATATAGAAGTTACATTTTCCTCCCAGCCTTATTTATTGACTTGTCCTCAAGTAAAATACAATGTATACAATGAATGGAAATACAATGAATAGAAATTGGCTTCATTTGCTGCAAAATATGGGTCTTCAAGTCTTCAACGCTCGATGGCACAAATCTTACTATGTGATTAAATGTGTCGATGTCAAACATAGTAAGAAGTTGTTGACTTAGTGGCCGTTAATGAATTCCCCTAGCCAACACAAGAACTCCCACCATTGATTCCAATGGGAGTCAGAATGCCTAACACATCTTGGTAGGTACGAATAAATTTGTTGTGGTCGAGTCACCTACAAAATCCAATGAACAAGGGATATTAATGTACTCACATTTTCATTGGCAAGAGTACTTGCCATTAAGGCATGCAAGCCTCTAGCTGTTTTTTCAATGATACATAGACTCTAGGACTTTGACTCAAGCAGGGTTTTATTGGCGGAAATGAAGGGGAATGGTAATGACAAAGAAAATGGATGGATGTAAGGAAATGCATGATGTATGAATAATAACTCTTGCTGTGAAAAATGGATATGGAATTGTCATGCTGTATGGATGTACAATTGGGGGATTCAAAATCTTTTTCAGAAAGGGAGATGGAAGGTAGTGGTTGTCGAGATGGATTTGTCGTCAGAATTTTTCATGAATTTAGTCTTTGGAAGACTAATGGACGTCATAATGTAATCTCTGGAATGATCACTTTGTTATCCTGTAACCTATGAAAAAAACTTGGCAGAAAGAAAACATAAGTTTGTTCAAGAAGAATTGCGCAGGTCCTTCATGATTCTTACGCAAAAATTTCATACCAAATAAAACATATTTAGGAAAAATCAAAGTGTTGAAAGTAACTCAATTCATGATATCAATTTCAATCCATTCTTAAATTCATCCGTGAAAAATAATTCTCCCTGTCAGATAACTTCTGAAATGTGTTTGGTGAAAAGATGGTCAATTGAATGATCTGTTGTGTCCTGCATATTAGTGCATCGTAAAGCATACAATAGAATGATGTGATGCCAACTTAAAGTTATCAGTAATAATTATCATTTGTAGAATCCTCCAATTGATTTTCGAAATGTGTTTCCAAATATCCGATTTTTTTATTTGCAAAGCTGTGTGAGTTTTGTGATTTTTTTTTTTTTTTTAAATGAAAACATAATGTTGATTTTATTTATTTTTTAGATTTTTCTTTAAACAATAAATTTAAACATAAATTTTTAATTTATTATTAAGTTAAAGTTTTTTTTTTTTTTTTTTAATTGTAAAATCAACAAAATCTATTTAGGAAATCCTTAAATGAAGTTAGTATTTTTTTAAGAAAATTCAAATTTTTTTTTTTAATAAATATAAAATAAAAATGTTTTTTTTTTTTTTTTTTTTTTTTTTAACCGTATTAATATAATTAATATACTAATACAATCATAATATGTATTAATACAAGTCAAACATTACTTATAAATCAAATCAAATCAATTATTATGAAAAATAAATAAATATATACAAATACAAATCTAAAAGCATCAAAACAAATCAAAATTATTACTAAAAATATACAAATCTGTCACCTCCCTGTCGATGAATCTCTTCCCACCTTCTGCCAATGCAGAGGCTCCCGCTCCTGCTCCTTCGTCCAACCGCACTGCCATCGCCCAAGGGATAGCATACGTGGTCATGTTCCTGGCGCTGGCTTTCATTCCAAGATCCGTAGGATGAAAAAGTATTTCTTTTTGTGCAAAGCATCAATTTCTTCCTTTGACATCTATTAGCTGCTTTTCATACAAATCGAATTCCGTTGGATGGTTTCGAATCACTGGCATTACATATTTCGCAATTACTCTTTTGCTTTTGATACGATTTCTCTGCCATGGACGTAATGAAGGAAAACGTGATGGTGGATATGGAGAACGTTGGCATTACATATTTAGCAGCATGAGTGGGACTGTGTATCCACATACCTATAACAATGCTCTCCACCCCCATATCAGCTGACCGATCAAACATTTCCTTCATACCTGGGATCAAGGTCTCACCCCTTGGTTTCATCCATGGCAATGATCCTGATGGTGTTCTCTTCCGACTCCTTTTGGCAGCCAATAACGCATATGACAATTCAATATGCGTTCCCCTGTTCTGGTCAAACCATATATTAACATGCACATGACAGAGACTAGCGCGCAGCACAAAGGAAGGTTAATGCAACAATGGTTTAATCAATCAGTGCTCATATATAAACAACCCTTGGCACTTCAGCATTCAAACTAACTCTCCGCATTTGATGCATTAGATTCCATATTCTTATAACGTGTTATGCATGCAATAGCTAATCTTTAAATGCTGGGCGATTGACCACTGTTTCTACACCATAATTTACGCATAAAAATCTGTTTAGTCTATCCATACGTGCTGCAAACTTGGAGTTATCCTGGTTTTAGTGTTACCTAACTGTCACTGGCGCGTGGGATGCAAACAAGCACTCTAAATCCCTTTTTCTTCGGTCAATCGAACTTGCTTGCAAAACTCAGCTTTCTCCACTTATTTGACTCAGATACATCTATGGCTCTCATAAGACCTTCTGGGAGAGAGTGCCAAAATTGGAAAATATGCTGCCAAGCGGCGATCTGGAACCAATTTTGACAGCAAATGCCCATTTAATATTTGAAGAAGACACTCTCCCAAGCCCCTATGTGGATCACAATGTATAAATTGATTTATAAGAGAGAGGATCCTAGGAATCAACTTCCTAAACTCGAATGCTGTGTCCACTATTATACGCTGCAATGTCTCAAAAATGGTAGACTGTGTGAATACATAAATGGAAGATTCATCATTACCAGGATGTGGAGTTGATATTGTCAAGAATCTATGCAACATGCAGAAATCCAACCTTGTCTCTGTGTTCCAAGGAGGCAGCCTGAAACACAAACTATTCCATCATTGAAAAGTTTTCCTGCAGTTACTTCTCTAGTTTCTGCTGCATCAGGGCCATCACTTTTCAAAACTGACCATTGCTCTATTGCGATTGATGTATCGGGCATAGTGGCAGAATGATGGTGGGTATCTCAACTGCGCATCTAGTTTTTTGCCTTCAATGAAAGCGGATCAAAAACTGATGGATATAAGCCAGATGTCATAGAGACGAGCAATGATTTTCTTTCCCTTTGTAGAGAAAGACTCGCCAAGCAGAGTATCCAGTGAATAGCGAGCAAACGGACAAAAAGAGGTTGAGATAATGCGATGTTCTAATGTGATGTTCTAAAACCCCTCTCTAAAAAAAAAAAAAAAAAATCGCATGGAAGGCAAAATAGACCAAATCTGGCTCAACATGCACCAATATCAACTCAAAACATTTGAAACTTCAGAGAACTGCAAGATCATCAAATGATTCGTCGTTTTCCTCTGATATCAAATCTTCATCGTTAGGTAAATCCCCTTCGATGAAATCATTTCTAAGAGATTTTGTGTTGGAGGAATCGTTGAACACGTCTTTGTTTTGGATTTTGTTTTTAATCTTTAATTACCCAATGTGAGAATGATTCAAGAGAAACTGATGATTAGCATGTTCTTGTTCTTAGTTGAGACTGCATTACTCCTAGTTTTCACTTTTTTTCATGGTTGAGAGAAATAACCTTTGCTTCAACAAAATAAAACCGATCGACACTGCATTAATGAACTGTACATGCTGCATTTGATGGCCGCTATATATTTTAACACACAATTTGTAACATTGTCCATCGTCCAACATTGTTCAATAACCTACACCCCTGGGCTTATGCAACCTCTTTCTCTACCTTCCAATGTGTTGAAGTATCTGATAGCTATTGTGGTGCTGAGGGATAGCGATAGTAGGTCTCACTGGTCCAACCTTGCATTCAATATCAAGTTCTCCAGGTCGACGAAGACCTTATTGATTCTGATTTTCTTTGTTTTTTTTTTAATGTTGTTGTTTTTAATGTTTTGCATATATTTTGTGTTGTTTTTTTTTTTTTAAATAACCTAAAAGACAAAAGAAATGGTTATATATATATATATATATATATATATATATTATATTATATATATATATATATATATATATATGATATATATATTATTAAATTTTTTTATTTTTGAAAATCTAAAATTAAAAAACTTTTTTTTAATATCTAAAAACAAAAGAAACAAAACAAATGGTTTAATTTTTTTTAATAATATATATATATGATATATTATATTATTATTTTTTTTATTGTTTAATCTAAAATTAAAAAAAACTAAATTTCATCTAAAAATTTAAAGATGTTTTTTTTTTCACAAAATTCCTTATTGACATATTACACATTAGTTTTCCAGCAAGAGTATTTTTATTCGAACGAAGTCAATAGACTTTCTGATCTTCCTGATCGCACTAAGCGCAGGAAGAGAGCATACTAGTCGCTTGATTCGTTTTATTTATGCAGGGGGGGTTTGTTTGAAAAGACGAAAATTAAAAACTAGCTAAGCACTAAATCATCAGAAAACTTAAACTTAAACTCCTTTGTGAAGATCCTGCTGTCACCAGGGTTCACAAATTATTCTATCTAAAGAAAAATAAATACTGAATTAAATTCTAATGCCTAATCCCTTAGCACCATCCCCAGCAACAGCGCCAAAATGTTGGGCAATTTATTGGGCTTAAATTGCTGCATTAAATATCGACCAGGGAAACTCGTAAGATTTTGATGATGCCAGCACTATATGTGCAGGAGTAGGCGACTAACTCTACGTCTAATTAAATTATCTAAGATTCAATACGATATCCAAGTGAAGAGGCTCCTAACTAAGGAGATCCTGGTTGTCCTTCCCTACAGTATCATAGAGAAATCATAAAACTAGAAACTTAAAATGCAAACAAGAGGATGAACTTTAATTGTTGTTTAGATTCAAGGAGAGAAAGACTAACTTAGTCTCTTGATTGTCCTCTCTTGTACTAATCTAGACTACACTAAAATTCATCCATAAGCGTAAACTAAATGAAATAACTTGAAACATAAAAGCAAAAATATGAATTCCAATTATCATACAAATCAGGTAAAGTGAGAGCCTAACTTAGACTCTTGGTTATCCTCTCATTGACTGATAAGATTCTAACTTGAAACTCATTCATCAATCAAATCCTCAAACATCAAACATCTAAGCAATTAAATAAAATAAGATCTAATATGAAACAACATGTTCCTTTGCTCCTTCTAGAGTGAGCTCAATTCTCCTAAGAACCAAAGTGACAAGCCATTCCATATACTACATTAAGGTAACTTCTATCTAAAACTACATGATGGAAAACTATTTCTAAAACTACATAATGAAAATATATGTCAAATGAAGCTTTATTCCATCATAAATTGGATACAATGCTCTAAGAGTCCTCCCCCTTGGAATGGAGGAGGTGCTCCTATTTATACAAAAACTATGATAACAACCTCATAAATGTAGACCCACTATTCTCTCGTTTGACCCACATATTTCTCAACCAATGATGACACATAATCCTATCCTCCATGATCTCCTCCATGAAGCTTATCTTTTCAAATTCGAATTTGATCATTCATGGCCACATAAAGATGCCTTGGAAGCTTCCTTGGAACCTACACATGTCACCAAAACAACCCACTTTCCATATATAAAGTAAAACATATTATTTTCTAATATTTAATCAAGAATTTCTCTCAAAAATGCTTAAAAATAAACAATATTTGGAAAATATAAGTCAGGCCCATTAATGGTGAATAGTAGGAAAAATGGAGTGACAAGGTGATGAATAGTGAGCGAAATGATGGAAGCATAGGTGAAAAATGTATGGTAATGAGTGCCATTTTTGGAGCCCAACAGCATGGAAACCCCAAATTTTGGGCGCTGGGTGGAAACCCCAAATTTGGGCGCCGCATGGAAACCCCAAATTTTGGGTGCCGGGGTGAAAACCCCAAATTTTGGGCGCCGGGTGAAAACCCCAAATTTTGGGCGCCACATGGAAACCCAAAATTTTGGGCGCCGGGTGGAAACCCCAATTTTTGGGCGCTAGGTGGAAACCCCAAATTTTGGGCATCACATGGAAACCCCAAATTTGGGCGCCGCATGGAAACCCCAAATTTTGTGCACGAGGTGGAAACCCGAAAATTTGGGCACTGAGGTGAAAACCCCAAATTTTGGGCGCCGGGTGGAAACCCCAAATTTTGGGCGTCGGCATGGAAACCCCAAATTTTGGGCGCCAAGTGGAAACACCAAATTTTGAGCACCGCATGGAAGCCCGAAATATTGGACGCCGGGTGGAAACCCCAAATTTTGAGCACCGCATGGAAACCCCAAATTTTGGGTGCCGGGAGGAAACCCCAAATTTTGGGCGCAGCACGGAAACCCCAAAATTTGGGCGCCAGGTGGAAAACCCATATTTTGGGTGCTGGGTGGAAACCCCAAATTTTGGGCGCCAAGGCGCCGCATGGAAACCCCAAATTTTTGGCGCCCGGTGGAAACCCCAAATTTTGGCCGCCGCATGGAAACCCCAAATTTTGGGCACCGAGTGGACACCCCAAATTTTGGGCGCCGCACGGAAACCCCAAATTTTGGGCGCCAGGTGGAAACCCCAAATTTTGGGCACCGCATGGAACCCCCAAATTTTGGGCGTCGGGTGGAAACACTAGATTTTGGACGCCGCATGGAAAACCAAAATTTTGGGCGCTGGGTGGAAACCCCAAATTTTGGGCGCCGCATGGAAACCCCAAATTTTGGGCGATGGGTGGAAACCCCAAATTTTGGGCACCGGGTGTAAACCCCAAATTTTGGGCGCCGCATGGAAACCCCAAATTTTGGGCGTCAAGTGGAAACACCAAATTTTGGGCGCCGGGTGGAAAACCAAAATTTTGGGCGCCGCATGGAAACCCCAAATTTTGGGCTCCAGGTGGAAACCCCAAATTTGTGCGCGGCAACGAAACCCCAAATTTTGGGCGCCGGGTGGAAACCTTAAATTTTGGGGCCGGGTGGAAACCTCAAATTTTGGGGCCGGGTGGATATCCCAAATTTGGGCGCGGGGTGGAAACCTAAATTTTGGGCGCCGGGTGGAAACCCCAAATTTTGGGCGCCAGGTGGATGCCCTAAATTTTGGGCGCCATATGGAAACCCCAAATTTTTGTCGCCGGGTGGAAACCCCAAATTTTGGGTGTCGCATGGAAACCCCAAAGTTTCGGCACCGGGTGGAAACCCCAAATTTTGGGCGCCGGGGAGCCTCTTGGAATCCCCACATTTTGGGCGCTTGGTGGAAACCCCAAATTTTGGGCGCTAGGTGGAAACCCCAAATTTGGCCGCGGCATGGAAACACCAAATTTTAGGCACCAGGTGGAAACCCCAAATTTTGAGCGCCGCATGGAAACCCCAAATTTTGGGCACCGAGTGGAAACCTCAAATTCTGGGCGCTGCACAGAAACCCCAAATTTTGGGCGCCAGGTGGAAACACCAAATTTTAGTCGCAGCATGGAAACCCCAAATTTTGGGCGCCGGGTGGAAACCCCAAATTTTGGGTGGCGGGTAGAAACCCCAAATTTTTGGTGCCAGGGCGCCGCATGGAAACCCCAAATTTTTGGTGCCAGGGCGCCGCATGGAAACCCCAAATTTTGGGTGCTCGGTGGAGAACCAAAATTTTGGTCGCCCCATGGAAACCCCAAATTTTGGGCACCGAGTGGAAACCTCAAATTCTGGGCGCTGCACAGAAACCCCAAATTTTGGGCGCCAGGTGGAAACACCAAATTTTAGTTGCTAGATGGAAACCCCAAATTTTGGGCGCCAGGTGGAAACCCCAAATTTTGGGCACTAGATGGAAACCCCAAATTTTGGGCGCAGCATGGAAACCCCAAATTTGTGGCGCTAGGTGGAAACCCCAAATTTTCGGCGCCGCATGGAAACCCAAATTTTGGGCGTCGAGTGGAAACCCCAAATTTTGGGTGCCGGGTGGAAACCCCAAATTTTGGGCACCGCATGGAAACC
>APFE030476675.1:99349-203748 GCA_000404065.3 Pinus taeda | reverse complement strand
CTCTAACCCCCCGGTTCACTACGTAGGTTAGTCATGGAAAGAATATAACACAACCCAACAATAGGTTAGTTTCACATGAAACCATGCATGAATCCTAAAACATGTTGCGTAAAATACAAGATGCCTTTTGCAGCTATCACTACATGGTTATATATCATCTTGCCTTTGTATGAAGAGCTTGTTACTTTTAGTCCATGATATGTCGATGGAAAATACGTACTGTTCGTAATGAACCTTGGTGAAAACACAACGCTTACGTGCTAACTAGTGTCACCTACGCTAGTCGGTTTTTTTTTACTTAACCCTTGTCAGCTCAGTCAAGTAGAGTAAGGTTAGGGGGAAAACCTTGACAAGCATGTATGAGGTATAACAAACTACTTCTCTGCAGGAAAAACCTCTTCTTCTCTCAATAAGTCAGGATCCCTCTTCCACCTCTGAAATGAATAAGTGTTGTGCACAGTTACGAAGATGAAAAATGAAAATATGGAAAAGTGAAAAAAGTTTAAAAAAAATGAAAATAAATAAGGCGAAAGAAGAGAAAGGCTTCTTGCGCAGAGAGGTGATGCAAGTAACTCTGCCGCGGTACTAACCAGGCTCGTTGGAAGTGGAGCCATGTTTGTGTTCCTATGTGACTCCGTCGGGGTACTATCGAGGCCTGCTGGCAGTAGAACAATAACAAAGATGAAACTAAGACTCTGACAGCTTTACTTCTTGTGCCCCAATATGCCCCTAAACCCGAATCGAAATAGTTGTGTTGACTTGGTTTGGAATGTGTGTCAATCGACCAAGATCTTTGCAGATGCTACATATTAGAATCAAGAAAGTGTGGAAACCAAGATGAATTGAGAATTGAACAATACTTTCGGAGGTGTTAGACTTGCTCTTCAGAAACAAAGTCCATTCAAAGAGCTAGATTTCTACCAGTGTGTTAGCAAGTGTTCTAGCAGCTACAAACACCCTCCAAAATTTTTCCTTTTCTTTGTTTTGGAGCCTCCCTACCAACCTTTCACAACAACATGTCTTGCTCCATCAAGTACACAAGCTTCAATGTTTTTCTTGCAGAATGGAAGCATGTCTATCAGAGCTTGATGCATCCCCTTCATAGGCAGCTGCAGGCTAGGTATATCCCTCTAGAAATTGTGAAATTCTAGAGGGAAACCACCCTTCCCTCTAGAAATTGTTCAATTCAGTCTGGTCACCTACTGGGCTCTAGAATTGCACAATTCTACTAGTCAAGATTCATCCAGAAAATTGTGCAATTCCTCCCAGCAAGGCTGCTCAGCCCAGGAATTACAGAATCCTGGGCAACAGTCAGCTGGTCTACCTAGAAATTGCACATATCTCCTGGGATGCTAGCCCAGCTCCCTTTCAGAAATGCACATTTTCTCCCGATAGTTAAGACGCCTCTTGCATGTTCAGTTGAGTTGACTGGTTCCCTCTGGTACCGACAAAAACCAATTTTCATGCATGGAATGCTTCTCCCAAGGCAACATGCAAAGGCATCCCTTGATTCAGGGATCTACTTTTAGCAGCTGGATGTTGCATGCAAGGATCATGTCGGAAACCTCCTGTTAGGTTCATATACCAATAGGTTTCATATTTCATGATTGACAGTGGAAGGGCTAAATATGTTCATCATTGCATACTGCAAAGGTTCCATATTTTGTGTACATACTAGGAAAATAAAAAAAATGAAAAGAGGGTATGCCTTAAAAGAATAATCAAAAGGCAAGAAAATCAATTGGTCAAAAGAATAGTGAAAATGAACCCCAAACTAAAGACCAGGAAAGTGGCAAGTTAAAATGCCACTACTATATTTTGGCAGTATCACAGTCTGCAAATACTACTGCTAATCATACTTGATGGATGGCACAACAGTCTAATCTGGACCATGCCATGTTTAAATTTCTTATTGCAGAATAGAGAATGATTCCTATCCAAATAGGTCAAGCTTGGCAGATGACTAGCTAGGTATAGAAATGAAGGAGCCCAACTGCTTAATCTGGGTCCTTGGAAGAAATAAGGGTAGATTTAGATAGGAGGGTAGTCAAAAGAAAAAGAGAACAATCAGGGTCTTCTAATTCAAGTGCACCTAATTCAAGTGAAGAAAAAATGTTAGGATTTCTAGGTTGGGTAAGTAGTGTAAGGTTGCAGAAGTGAAGGGGCCATCACCAGTTGGCTTATAAAGAGAAGGACTCATCCCATTCAGGGTATTGGCAGCATGGCAGAGGTTCGATGACATAACAATGGAAGCATGTATACTTTCCCCCTTTTCCCCAAACACCATTTATTAACATTCCCAAGGACCTTGGGATCTGCCCAAGTGTCCTGTTTCACTTCATTCCATGACAAAGTACCAAGTCAAACTATGAAGTTCATTTAAGGAAAAGAGGCCACATTTCTTGTGTAAAAATCTTTACTCTCAATTCCACTCATCTTCTATTCCTAAGTTTTACCTCTTAAAAGCTTAGCATTTGCCCCTACATATTCACCTCACAATGTCATATTAACAACTAATGTATTATTTAGCTCCCTAAGCATTCCCCTTCCCTAATTCTACAAAGATCTATATATAAAAGTCCCAAAAAATCTATGTAAATACCCTCCCCCTAGCAATATAGCTATACAGTCATGTCTTGGGGAATATTAATCCATCAAGGGCTAATATTAACCCTCCACCACCCTAAAATATGGGTTTTAATAAAAAACTTTGGTTAAAAATTAAAAATCCATAGTCTCCGCCCTCATAAACCGCTCTTACCCCGTTCGCGCTAAAATTTTGGTTTATAATGTTTTTTAAATAAAACATATGAATGGGCGTGTATAACTAACCTTAGTCTAACCTTAAGTCTAAACCCCCTGCTCGCGATTTTATTTAACTCATTATTTTAATTAGGCGGGTCCCCATAGCCATAAAACCACTGTCACATCACATCCACCGCCAACCGTTCGATCGTCGGCCCCATAGATCTAACAGTGGGCGGTCAATCTCACCTGGGAATGGGCGGAGGTTTAGCATCCGGGGGATTGGTGGTTTCACTGCCGTACCCCCGCCACGCATCAATCGCCCGGGTTGTTCAGAGCCCCCCCTTTCTTACCACTTACCACTCAAGGGTGCTCCAGGGAAACCACAAACCACCTGCCCCCCCGGTGACGTCATACCCACGTCACCATGACATCAGCACCCTCATCTGCCACCACTGCTCCACGTCGCCTCCACGTCGTCCATCTGCGTCCATGCCCCACCATCGTGTCACTGCCACATGGCCACCCACGTCAGCCGCCACGTCACCCTGCCGTACCCGGGACCCACCGATGACGTCATACTGACATCATTGCCGAAAAGCGCCAAAAGCGCCAAAAGTCCCAAATTTGCATAAAATGTCGCGAAATGACCGTTTTGTGTAATTTTCATTGAACGTTTGGGAGCGTTGTGCATGCGGAATACGTCGTTTTGGTTCCTAAATCGAGAATTTACTCACCCAAGCTGCTGTCGCCCTCAAATTCGACTCAAATTGCTCGCCATTGTTCCAGCTTGACACCTTCGGCATTGGAAAAACCAGGTATTTGCCACAGTCGACCTATTTCACCCTTGCTTGTGCCATTTTTCTCCTAATTTCCTGTAAAAAATCTCTGCAAAGCTCCTCACAGTTGAATTATCTGCTAAAAACTACCTAAAAGCTTGGTAAAGTCCCTGCACCACAAAGCTCTGCAAACCCGTGCCCTTCTGCGAAATTCATCGTTAAGAAGTGATTTTAAAATCTGAGCTGCCGGCTAAAGTTCATATAGCTGCACACTGATCCCTTTTATCAGAATTCCCTCTGCAAAATCCCAGATACTTAGCTCAAAACACTCTGGTCTTTTCCACAGAGTGCCCCACAGTTCATCAACCCTGTGAAAAGTTTTTTTAAACTCTCAGAACTACTCACTCCAAAACATAATTTAGTGGGCATTCTTTAGCCTTCTCACTAATCCTAAGCTCAAGTACTAGTCCAATAAGGCTTAAACATGGCCACTCCATCAGCTCTAGATGTTTCTCCTATTAATCCACCCAGAAAGGAGCTTGAAGCTATGCCTCTAGTGGACAGTGATTTCCTCATTTCAGATTTTGTGGTAGAGAGGAACCACCTGCAGACCTTCTTCCAGTTGAGGAACAACCACTTGGACAACAGTGACATGTATGGCATCTGGGAGTCAAATTTACCTATGTATTTCCTGCCTTCTGTGAATATCTTTCTTGAAGTCATTCACCTCTGTGCTGAAAATTATGACCAAAAACTCAGAGCCGTTAAGTCTCCATCTGGGAGCATACTCTTTTACATTACTCCTGATTCCATTAATCAGATGCTCAACTTCAAGCAAACCCAACTGCTCTACCCTTTTTCCATAAAGTACCTGTTGGATGAAGGCTCCAAGCTCTCTAGCATTGAGATTGCTGTAGTTGCCAAAACTTTCATGAGAGTAGACTGCCAACCTACTGGGCCACCTCCTTTCCCATATGCAAATTTCAATGAGGTAGGAAAGCTGTTTGTGGAAATGATATCCTCTGTGCTGGGTTTCTCCACAAATGAACATGTTGATGAAACTATGTTGGTCCTGTTATCTGCATATAGCCTTGGGAAGCCCCCGCTATAAAATACAACTATGCCAAGTTTATTTCCAACAAGATACATGACAAACTGCTAAGGCTAAACAGGGAAGCAATATTTAAATATTCATCATACATCTATCACCCGTTCATGTACTATCAGACATATTGCTTCTAGTGCCCTATCAAGAAGCTGGATTCACAGAGTGAGAGGAGGTCTGTCATCTTCTGGTCTTCAATCTTCCATCAAGTCCAAAACTCTCCCTATTCCTACTGTGAATTCATTGACCAATTTGTCTATCCAGTCACATGCCTCTTGAAAAGAACTCCTCCTCCCAGAGTGTCAAAAGATATGCATAAAATCTTACAGCTGTCCAGGAATTACAAAATAGGTGATTGGTATTTATACCAAAATCACACAGTCATCAGGATCTATGGTTGTGAGATCTATCCTTACAGGCTCCCAAGATATGTTCCTATGAGGTTGTTTCCCTTGGAATACTATAGGAAACTCATCAATTCTGATCTTACACACTTTCATAGTGCCAAGAAGAAAGCCAATCTCAAATTCAGAGACCACCTAGGCCCCTTCATCATGAACAAGAAAGATGGTTGGCAAGAAGCTGATCAAAAACTGGGGCAATATCTTAAACTTAAAAGGAGTTTCTGGTGGGTCCCTTATGACCCTGAAGGCTTTATTAGTGCTAGAAGAGTCAAGTATATGTTGTTAGCCTATAAACATTGTCCATATCCACAAATTGAACACTTTTCCTATTAAGATGAATGGGTGCCTGGAATATTAGTAGAGGAACTTACTCAGGAAGAGACAATGGAGCAAACTGTGAAAGATTTAGAGAAGACTCTTGACTTGGATTCTTTTCAGCAGGTCACATTCAAGCTACCAATCCAAGTCAGAGAAGGCACATCCACTGCTGCAGCTGCACAAGCCACCCAGCAGGCATCTACAACAACAAGAACCACAGTAAAAGGAAAAGAAGTGATAGATGTACAACAACAAACAGAGGCAGAACAACCCAGCACTTCAAAAGACCAAATTCAAGGGCAAGCCCCTTTACAGCAAGCTGAAGCTCCCCAAATTCCAGTTTTGCAGACTCCTCTCAATGAAGAGAGAGGTAGAAAACGAGATAGAGAGGAGCCCACACCTCCAAGTGGGTCAACATAGTAGCCATAGGCCAAGAGGCAAAGGATTGACTCTCAGACCGAAGAAGAACACATCAGTAAAGAAAGGGGAGAAAGCCAAAGAAGAGAAAGAGAATCCAGCCAGCAGACTGCCACTAGTTCATTCCAATAGGAACAAGCTATGCAACAAAGTACAAAGGTGTCCTCTTCCAGGCAGCAGGGCAAGCAACCAGCTGAAATCAAAGGAACCTTTATGGAAATCAAGGCCCAAAATGAACTCTTGAGAGTTCAACTTTATGATCAATTCTTAAAGGCAACACCCTCCAAGCAATAGAGATTGATGGCAGCATATGATATCAAGGAGGACAAGATGATTTTTACTCATATTAAGCCTAAGGTTCCAAAGCCCAGATCATCTGCAGACTACACAAAAACAAGTCTAGAGGTCCTCTCCAAGGACATACACCCCATGGATCAAATAGAACTGAACAAACAAATAGGGGAAATGGTGTATGCCACACTTGCAGACAGGGCCATGCTGGCCCATCAGCTAAAAGAGTCACTGAAGAATACAAACACACAACTAGATTTGGAAAGGATGTCTTCAACTGCTAAGGACAACAGAATAAAAAATTTGGAAGACATAATCATTGATCTAGGACATGATCCTAAAGATCCAAAGGGTATTAAGGCCCTTATGAAGAAAAAGGAGGATGACATTGCTGCACTAAGAAAGCAGGCAAAGCTGCCTCCAACGATTCACCCTCAAAAAACAGAACTTGTACAGGAAAAGCAAGTTGATGAGACCATGGATCTGCTTCTGAAGATGAATCAGAGAATATTACAGATGGAAGTAGAATTGGAAAAGGCATTGCAGGACAAGCAAGGGGAGTCAACCTCCTAACCCCCTCAAACTTCTACAACTCTTGGCCCTGCTCCTCCTACACAAGCAGCAGCAGCCCCCCCTGCCATTCCAGCACCTACCACAGCCACATCAGTAACAGAAGCAACAACAACAACAACAACAGCAGCAGAATCAAGCATGAGCATGGAGGACTTAATGAAAGCTGTCAAGGAACTTGAGGTTCAGGTGACAGAAATTAATGAAGCCAAAGAAAGACTGGCCAAGCTAGAGGCCAGCTATGATAAGTCTAAAATGACAGTGGTAGAGAAGCAAAGAGAGATAAAGGCCTTAGAAACCAAAGTGAAAGCCTTGGAAAAAGAATTGCTTCTAAGCAAAACTCTAACAGAAATCAAGAAGATCATATGGGCCAAAATTGGCCAATCAATCCATGACCAATGGAGGTCAATATAGGCAATACATGAGCAAATTGAACTAATAGGCATAGCTCATGTTGAAATACAAAAGGCCAGAATAGCACTGGGAATCATGCCTGAGCATGCTAATAAAATGATACATTTCCTCAATACTCACACTAAGGAGGAATTGGTAGCATTGGATATAAATAGCATAACAGACACTATCCTGACAGCCAAAAAAGTACTGACCTTAAGAAATTTCACACAAACTTTAGAAAGGAAATGTCAGGATATGAAGGCAGAAATAGATGATTTCAGGGCAAAGATAACAATATTACAAGATAGAGGATTTCCTAGCCTAGTGACTGGTACTGGACAACTACTGTCATATGATCAATACATCACAAGGATCAACAATTATGTTGAAAATCAAATTATAGCATCCGCCAGCTCCACAGAAGAAGCAGGGCCTCCCTCTGGGCAGTCTTTGTATGACAAATTAGAGAATTTATTTTTTATTGAGCATGAGATTAATCATCTTTTTGAAGTGCCTCCAAATTTTTACAGATATACTGAAGCAAATGAAACGCTCATAAAAATAAGGAGACATCAGCTACCTCCAGCTGGTTGGTGGCAGGAAATGCTAGAAGTACTACCCAGGTGATCCGAGTATATTATTCCTTTTTGTCAAAATTCAAATCTCAGTCATAGTATAGGTCAGCAGAAAATCAAGCACACAGGTATCACAGGAAGCATCAGTATAGTGACTCATCAAAGCACTCAGACAGCAGGCTCAACAAACGCAGATATAAAGACACAGCTACCGCCAAATTTGTTGATCCAAAAATTCAAAATTTGTCTGACAGAGAGACAACTGCCATGTCAATATTAATTGCTATAGTTATTTCTTTCATTTAATTTTGTAAGAGAGTTGGTGGTGTAATGTATTACACAATAACTCACTGTCTAGATATTTTGTATCCTATTTTTGTATGTATATCCCCTCATAGAACGTATTGAGGGTCGGTTGTAGTGAAACTCTCTGAGAAGAGCTGCATTGTATATCTCAGACTTTTTGCTAATACAAATTGCTGGTGGAGTTCCTGGTTCCTATGCTGTCTGAAGGTGGAAATGGAGGATTGTGTTATGTTGCAGAATTCCTGTGTCATTTAATGGAACAATAAGTTATTCTGGACCATGTTCTTGTCTTTATATGTATGCAAAAATTCACATATGTTTCATGATCATAAGTAAATAGGGAAAAATAATAGCTTAGGATTTGTTTGAATACACCCTATGCTCAATCCCTATTTCTGAATATGTTTTCTTCTGGATTAGCCATGGATATGAATTCTTAATTGCTTATGTTTAAACTAATTCTCTCACTGTGAATATTGTTTAGGAATTCTTCACTTCTCTTAAACAATACTTTCATTTCTCCCCTTGTTAACATAGTGGAATATTCTTAATTGCCTTTCACTCACTAATTCCATAACTTCATTACCTGATCTTGAAAATTGTTCCACAGATGCCTATTTGGCTTTGCAGCAATACTCTTTCTTCAGAAACATACTTCAGCAGTACACAGTCATGTACTCCATTGCCCAATGGCCCAAACTGTTCTGTAACTTATATCTCAGCTCTATTTGAGTTCACCAACCAACCAAATTTAAAAACAAAATTAGTACACCATAACTAGCCTAAAATCACCCACCAACAAAGCTAAATTATAAAGAGAGAGCCATCTCTGGCTGCAGGTAGGCTAGGACCTGTAACTAAAATATTGGTTAGTGGTTACCTCGGCCGTATTCCCTTTAGGAAGCAGGGAACAACCTGAGTGATAACACCTCCCACAAAGTGTTTCTCTTCCTATATTTGTGGCATGCGCATCACATCTTTGATTTTATCAAAACTCATGAATCGGATGCTGCAAAGCTCATTCCTAACATCAAACTTGTGGCTTTGACATCCCACATCGCATCTAGGATCCATCGGTACATTCACCTAAGCTATTTTGGGGAACACCCACTTTTAATATCTTGTGTTGCATTTCTGGCGTTTTTTGTGTTTCGCTTCATATGAGTGTTATATACTTGATTTCAATGAGTGCTTGCTATCTTTTTGATACATACTAGCTTGTACTAGCACTGTTTCAATTTTTGTTAACATCTCACTTCTGTTGGATGCATGAAATTACTTTTCATGAACGGTTGCTGATTTGGTCACTCACCTCACCCACATGCATGTTGTTCCATTTTCTGAATCTGTCATTACCGTTTGCATGCATGATTATTCACTTATGATTGCACTCAGTATTGCGATGCATTCACTTTCATTTTCTCGTCTGGAAGTTTGGGTAGCCTTGTCCCGGACTCTGCTCACCAAGACAACATTGAGCAATCCTGAGAGGGAAGGATCTATTTTCCTCTCAATAAATGCACATTTATGCATAGTGACTATCCTCTAGTCTCTCATTGTGAAATTTTGAGGAACAGTGATTGCTGGCTTAGAAAATTGCGCAATGCAGTTACTGAGCATGCAACCATTTCCAGCTGAGATTGCATATTGCGCAATTCTAGTATTTACCAGCCAGACTGGATTGTGCATTTCACAGTTCCAGTAATCAGTAAGCCTCCCAGTAGCCTATACTATGGATTGTGTAGTTTTGGTAGTCAGTCTCCTGACCTCCCGACGGAAATTGTGCAACCTTCATGATGAGTCACACAGGTATGTTGCAAGTTAGTTCTCAAGTTCATTTTGGTTTTCAACTAACATATTTCTTTCCATGAGTGTTTCCATGTGTCTAGGTATTGCAGGTGTTCATCTACCTCTCAACAGTATAGGTACGATGGTTTCTAAGAGATCAAAGTTGAAGACACCGTTTAGAGCACACATGGGGATGCAGTCAATCAAGTGTTTATGGACTTGCATACCCACAAAGACATCAAGTTGTTCGTAGACAAGGACATCAAGATATGACGACAACAACATCACAATGAGCATCATCATGAACAATAGCTAAAGGTAGCATACTGGATACAATGAATACAAGATTAAGGTTTTTGACAACACAGAGGCAGAACAAAGTTGCAAGTTCAAGCATATCCACTTGTGGTGAAAGAAACTTTGGAGACTCGGGCTATGAAGTGACGACGTGACATGAAGATCATGCGAAGGCAAAGAATGGAATAGAGAAGGAATTGCATGTGATCAAGTAGCAACTCAAGGAAGAATAAAAGCTGCATAGACAAGAGAATAAGTTGCAGCAAGAAGAGGTGCAACAATGGGCACAACATGCACTCGCAGATGAAATTGCACTCATACAAGTTAAAGATCCATCCCAGTAGCTGGCACAGAGCAGACATGGCTAGTAGTGTTGTTGATCACATGCAAGGGAATTCAGTAACATGCATGTCATCGTGTACATGCATGCGATCCCACCCATTCAGCACACTCATAAAGGCAAAGACAAGAAGCAAGTCCAACTGGAGCTGAACATGTAGTTGACACTTGATGCACATGACCACCAGCACGCACTAGAAGATTAACATGGAAACTATGCATCAATGTGTTTTTGGTTCGGCCACACCTAAGAAGACCATGTGCATGCTAGTAGATGAGTTGGATGGAAGAGCAACACCAATGCACTCAGGTACAATGGAGGCAAGAGTCCACTTGAGCAAGATGTCACCATGGAGCACATGCACACCATCACAGACGACCAATATTGGCATCAGATCACCACCTTCACCATCACAAGCATGCCAAAGATTTGGTCTCACCATAATGGACTGAGTTTTAGTGATGTCTTGCATGACTTGCTCAAGCCATTTTGTCTCACACGGGAATCTATGCATTGTAATGTAACATCTTGTCAAGTGGAAGTTCAAGTGTCGATAGTTGGATGTAACAACCATATAATAGATGAGGAGTCACGAGGGTAGATGAATAAGGTTACAGGTTGTCTTTCACTAACCTACATTATACAGAGATGCTCATTCTTATGCGCACAAGCATCTGATCTGTCAAAGGTGCGCCGATAGAAATAAGAAGTCAGCCACACCACTGCAGCCCATTCTAGTAGAAGAACCTTTTCGATAGTGGGGATTGGACATTATTGGGGAGATTTTCCTGCACTCATCAAAGTATAAATGCTACATCCTAACTGCTAGAGATTACTTCATGCGGTGGATAGAAGTAGTTCCTCCCAAACATGTGAATGATCGGTAAGTAATCAGATTTCTACAACATAACATCTTTTCCAGGTTCAACATTACTACTTCCCTTGTTTTTGACAATACACCATAATTTTCATCATTAAAACTCTATGATTTTGTATTGGAAAATGGTATCATGTTGAAATATTCAGATAATTATTATCTGTAGGGGAATGGTATTACTGAATCCACAAATGAGAAACTGATCTGCATTATAGAAAAGACCATTTTCTTTGAGCAGTGAAACCGACACTTTGCTTTGGTAAATTCCTTATGGGTTGACCAAGTAAAACAGAAACCTTCCTTGAACACCTCCCCTTACTTCTTGGTGTACATAAAAGAAGCCATCCTCCTACGAAACATCTACTTGCCTGCTCTCCAATTCTCATAGGAATCCCAATGAAATCCATGTATGTTAGTTCGGTGTAGGATGGACACCCTTCACAAGCTATAGTAAGAAAGGTTCAAAGCTAAAGAAATTTTTTCACTTCACCATAATCATATTAAGAGGTGGTTCGACAAGTAGTCTGCAAGGAAAAACAACTTTAGTGTGGGTGACTTAATCCTAAAATGGTATAAATCCCACGAGGACAAATGAAAACACACTAAGTTGTAGTCCCTATGGATTCATCCATTCACAATTCAGGAAAAGATTGGCCAACACACTTATCATCTTTACTCACTTGAAGGGAAGTTTGAGTCTCTCCCTATCAATGGCCAAGACTTGAAACAATGTTTTCAATGAAAATTTGGGGCTGTGCCCTACACTGTGTACATAATATTTTCTTTGTTGTTTGTCTAATTTTGTTTGGTTTCCATTATGTGAATAAGTGTTGTGCATGAATATGTTGTGGCTTCTAAGTATGTGTGTGACCAAACTAAAAAGAGCCTTATGACACTTCAACATTTGGCTAGCCTTCTGTCCATTTTCCTGGTGTTGGTTACATCTTTTGGTTGATGAAGTTCCGATGAAAAATACGATATGTCTGTAAGGAGAATTTTGGTCCAACCATGAACCCATGTCTAGTTTGGAAACCTCATGCCTATATTCAATTTTTCTGCTATGGTATTTTCAAGCTTATCCAACCAATAGAAATAGAGAAGCGGAAAAATATAAATGAGAAAACCTAAATAAGAGTTCTCTATATGCTTCTGTGAAGGAATAACCTCTTCTACTCTCAATAAGTTGGGATCCCTCTTATTCCCCAAAATAAATAAGCGCCAATGCATAGTTATCTTTAAATAAATAAGTAAAGGTGAAGGAAGAGAAAGGCTTCCTGTGCAGAGAGGTGAAGCAAGCAATTCTACCGAGGTATTGTCAAGGCTCGCTGGTAGTGGAGCAATGTTTGTGTTCCTGCGTGACTCCACCAAGGTATTGTTTGGGCCTGATGGCAGTGGAGTAACACTAGAGATGAAAAGTTATACTCTAAAAATATTTAGCTCGCGAGCTACACTACTCTTCCCAACTTTAAACATTGTGATTATGCTAAATCTTATATTTTGTTCAACTGAGAAGGTATAGAGGGGACCATATATTTTTCTGGGGTAAGTGGGAAGGCCAAAGTAATATGCACGATGAATCGATACTCCATAAAGAACCAAGGCCCTGCACAGAAGAATTTAACCAAGACGGAGAAGATGGAGTTCAACCAGCGTGTCATCAAGTGTTCTAGATGCTACAATAACCTCCAAAATTTTGGCTTGCACTCAATTTCAGAGCCTTCCTTGGTATTTTATATTGTATTTTCAAATACTCTAACTCATTTCATGATATTTCTTGCAATGCCTTGGTCCCTTTTGAATGCTGGGTTAACTATCGTCTCTTGGCATGTTTGGTTGTTGTGCAACATTTGGAATCTTATTCTGATGGTTTTGAAGGTCAGTCTTTGTGTATATGAGTTTTCCCAACCATGTAAACATCTGTTGCATCCATACACAAAGTCTTGAGCTGTGTCATGCAAGTGTCGTCGCGGTCATTCTAAAGCCTATATTAAGTGTCGCACTTGTCGTATTTTTTCATAAGGCAGTCACATGAAGGGAACTGCTTTCTTGGCGTGTTCTAATGATCTATGTTTTTGTGTCATAAAATTACACTAAGTGTGTGATCACAATCAAGGTTCATAACCTATCCCACACTTAGCCATTTTCTAAAAATCTTTGCTTCACCAGATGCCAACTGAAATATGCACTGCGTAGTATCAACCCTATAAGTTGTGAACTTGCTACTTTGAACTACACAATGGGAAGTCCATGTTCCCTAGGGTTGTTTCTCTGCACAATTCCTATGCCCAAATCTCGATCTTGACCCCCATAATTTCACAGTTAGGTCTCCCAGCTTGCGTCGAAATGCACACTTCACATCTTCAACCCTCAAGCTTTTCCTTTGGTCATTGGAATTATGAAATGGATAGAATTCCAACCTCCATTGACATTGAAAACTTTTCAATTGGAGTCCCTAGTGTCCTTTCTCTCAGCTAGACCCCACTCCCTCCAGAAAATGTGCATTCCTATCCTTTAATCCTCCTCGACTTATGCATTGCACAGTATCAGAGCCCAAGCTCTCCCCCTAAATTAATGGAACTGCACAATGTGTAGTCACTAGGCCCCTCTTTCTAGCTTGTCAACCTATCCTAAGCTCAGTTGATGGATCAAAATGCATCATCTTAGACTAGGTGGTTTTTGGATTGATGTCGTCTCTTCATGAGTGAATTTCAAGAACAAGTACACTATAATGTCATGGCAAGATGATGGAGAAGGAGAAGAAGGAGGGAAGGATTCCTAAAGACTCTCTTGTAGCTGAACTCATAAGTGGATCAATCGAGATAAAGTGAATGGACATGCAAGTTTGCAACCAATTTCCAAGACTAAAGATCATTGAATATTCCACATCACCAAGCCATGCGCAGGTGGAGAGAAATCATATCCAAGAAGACATCTAACACTTAGTAGCAACATTGACCCGACATTGCCACATCATCATGTAGTCCATGTCAACAGTTTCATGTCATGTCACGTCATGAGTGGTCATATGACACATCAATATTGTGGACCATGTATATTGTATTCAAATGTATTGTAAATTAGAAGTCCAAATGACTCACATGTAATGTAACTAGTCATGCAAGTTGAAAAGTCATAGGAAGTCAAACAATCATGAGGGTAGTCAAAGAGTCACCCTTGGTTGTATATACTCCCTCATTGAATGAGCAAAGGACTTTTCACCTTGTCTCCTCCCACAAGGAATTAGACAGTTCAACTAGTTCTTTGAGGAGCAAGGAGTGGCTCCAATGTCCCACTATTAGGGCTAGTGATGTACATTGTAAACATGTGACTTAGAAATTTTAGTTAATAACAAAAGCCTTTAAGGCCAACACATTCTTCATACATGGACTATGAATGGTTGTAAGACTATTATGTGATGTTAGTATTTCATGTTTTTTTTCACATGTGCTAAGATAGTTGAACTATTTCGGTTATTTTAGTGCTTATGTTATTAAGAATGTGTTGTAATGGTTTTTATTGTTGTTCCATCCTTTTGGAATATTATGTGGGATACTATACATATATTTCTTCATTTATTGGTTGTAACAATAGTCACATCCACTGTGGACTATTCCGCTGGATGTTAGATGGATCCTTTTGGTTCATGTGTGTCTCTTCTTGGGTGGTACTATTACTTCTCACTTAGAGGCTCACTTTTCTTCTGCCCTCTGAAGTAGAAGAACCTTGACATAATTGCAACTGAATGCTCACCAGGAACACCCTCTTTCTTTTTGAAGGAACCATTGCATCCCTCTCTTGTGCTAATAGCTAGAGCCAAGGAAAATCTTTAAGTATTTGGAAACCAGGCCTTTATACCTATGGGACTCCTACACAAAAAGATGTGAGGTCTAATTAGGACTTCATACCAAGGAGATCCCTTGGATGTTGGCACGTCCAACACCATCAACATTTATGATGCTATAAGGATGGAAACTGATATTTTGTTGCTGATAAACCTTCTGACCCCATCATACCATCTTTTGGTCAAGGTAGAAACATTCATTCCACCTCCCCTACTCGTGCTTCTGAATTTGGTGACTCTTCTCAACCCAGGCTTAAAAATGAAATTCTATATGATTAGATTCAACCCATCTATCTTATAACCCGTTAATTTGGAAAATTTATTGGATTGATCCTAAGAGTAATAAGTCTTTTGTATTCTTCGAAGATGAACATGACCACCTCCACTAGGATAATAGTTTTGACTCTTGAAGACATGGTTCTTGCCACTCTTGAAGAATTAGTAGAATCTGTGGAAAAATAAGAAGAACCCCCACTCTTTCACAATGGTGGCGGAGAAAACATTCTACTATGGGACATAAATTTTGGTGGGATAGGTGGAGAAGAATAAGACAAAGAAGAGCCATCAGATTCTGATAAAGAAGAGGAGGACAACGAAGAAGAATATATTGCAGACGAAAATCTAGACTAGATGACTTAGGGTCCACTCGCACTTCCCATTGTTCTACACAAGAGGCCAAGGTACTTGGAGAAGCTTTTAACTAAATATAACCTTGATAATATAGTGAAGGCTGAAGACCATCTGGACAACTTTTACCTATGTCTGAAAACACTTGAGGTACGTTACAATGATGTGGCATGTAGACTTTTCCCATGTACCTTGGATGGTAGAGAAGTTGTATGGTATCACAACCTTCCACCAAACTCCATCTAGAATTGGATGGGGTTTAAGAAGATCTTCCTTGAAAAAATTGACGATGATAAGACCCCCACCATGTTATTAAAAGAGCTTGGTAATAATAAGATAGAGAAAAAGGAAAAGGTGAAATATTTCAACAAGAGGTTCAATTGCATTTGAACAAATTTATGGAAAACACGAAACCTCGTGACTCCATCCCCATAGATTACTACACCTTTGCCTTGCCAACAAGCATTGCACAGTTTATGAAGTGAACTGCGAGACAAACACTAACAAAACATTATGAAGTGATTGTCGCTATTAGAAGGACTTGCACACAATCAAAGAAATCAAAGACAATGAACCAACAAAAGATTCCAACGACATGGGTAAGAGGTCTCAGGCCTCTGTGAGCAGGGCCAAAGAGAAAGAACCATTTGATCTTGAAAGGTTGACTCGTATTGTCAAGTCTTTGTCTAGTGAAATGGAAGATCTCAAACAAAGGTCAAGCGAGACCACCATGAGAAGAAAGCCTCCCAGATTCAACCTGTTCATAAGGACTACAACGTCTAGAAGTAGATGTTGGGCTTTACTTGCTAAGGTAAGTTAAGCTTTAATTCCTTTTGTCAACTTGAGTAGGCACACTTAGAGGCACTTATCTAATTTATATAGATCTAGAAATATATAGCGTTCTAATGATAGCCTAGTGAAGTGAAATTAACAATGCCCTCTTACAAATGGTGTCTCCTTGTCTTTTTCAAACACTTAAGCATTGATTTAGATGAAAACAAATCTGATTGAAATCTGATTGCCTATTTAACAAAATAGAGTATTAATTACTTGTTGAAGATTCTACCATTCCCTTACAATAACTTTACTCTATAGAATCCCTTCCAATCCTAAGTCATAACAATTCAGAACAATTTCTAAATCTAAACTAGTCAAAACAATGAATGAGATAAGCAACTTTGGAAATCAATAATAGTTGATCCTCTTACAAGGTTCATTCATCTAACTATAGATTGAATTATGCAATTACAAATCTTAATCAATGGAAATTAAACTATGAACTAACTCTAAAATTGAAATCATAAAATAGCAAACTTATTTGTCAACTTCAAGATGAATATTGGTTGAGACTTCTTACAAATCTCTTTGACAACAAATACAAATCTCTTTTATTAACAATTTCAACTACATGAAGTTGCAACACATGAATTAAATAACAAATTCTAAATATGAAATCTATGTATGGAATTTATAAAGAAAACTTAAGAAGGAGTGTACCAGCTCCGTAGTGGGGGCCCTTCCACACTTTACAAGCACACTATAGGCTAACTCAAATTAAGAAAATTATTGGATCGGAAAGCATAATATAACTCAACAATGTAGCTCTGTATTTAAGTATAAGAATCAAAAGTACATAGACTGCGTTTCCAAGTTTTCATATCTATATCAAAACTAACTACTACGTAGTTCTTTCTTTGAGTTATTTATCCTCAATCCCCATAACAAAAAGAAGCTATTCATACTCCTTATTATCCTAATAAGATCCTATCAATCACATCAAATGAGGTCGAGTAAGATCAAATCCTCCATTTATGAAAAAATCTCAAAAATAGAAAATTATGTTCACACCAAATCTAGAATTTATGCTAAAGTAGCTGGGTTTGACCAGCATTGACGGGCCACCTATATTCTTCAAATATAGAAGTGGATAGATAATCCACCATATTTGTACATTTAGGTTCATGCTCACAATCTTTGAATTTTCCATCCTATTATGAAACATGTCAAACCATGGAGTGATTACAGGAAGTTACAACATCTTGTAATCTTCTAGAAAATTTCAATTTTAACACAACAATTTTAAAAATTAATTTCAAGATAAAAATAATGACAATGAAATTATATCATTAAGTTTCTAAAGGTTATGGAAGAAATATAAAGGTTAAATGGTAAGAAATGATGAGCAAAAGAGGATTTTTAAGTGAAATGGTGAGTCATAAATTGATACCAATAGTAGAAGTAACCAACAAAGAGCTCCAATGTCATGTTGAACATTGAGAAGTTGGGCAAAGATCAATATTGTGCAGTTAATCAAGGAAACCTTTCATAGAAAATATGCCTATTGTGGAATCAAGCCATGAGCATCGTTGCTACATAGCTTGTTGATTTGGTAATGGATGAAGAACAAACCGATCCTACAAAATAAAAGGAATAAGTTATTGTTGTCAATGAAACTCCAAGTGTCAAGAACGCATTGAACATGTTTAACAATATACACACAGTGAAAAAGAGTACTACTAATAAGTAGCCTCCGAGTGACAGTCCGACCCAGAAGTAGACCATCTGGTACAACTTGAGAACCAAGGGCTGACCACTGAATTGAGTTGCTGAATTAAAAGTTTAAAGGAAATCTATAAAGGAAAATCAACCTACCGACCAACTCAGTGCAGAAGGCTAAGAGCATGTTTGGGAAAGCAGTCTCAATGAAAATTGTTTCCGTCAGTAGTAAGGACAGAACCATCACTCTGGAAACCACAAACCAAGTTACATCCCCATACACCTCATCCATTCTTCCTAGTGTGTACTATAACATAGTTGATGATATGAAGAAAGTCCGTGCAAACATTTGGGACATTCTCTTATGGGCACTTGGGCATACCTCCATAGGTAACGATACTTCTTTAGAAGAGGGATATGGTAAGTCTCATGGTTCTCTCAAATGTTTACTTAATGTATTAACTATGGATGTGAATACACATTGCCCACCTTTCTTGCTAGCTTTCTAAATATTCAATTTTGATGTACACAATTGCTTGGCTGATTCTGGTGCATTGGTGAATGTAATGCCATTATCTATTGCCAAGAAAATCAATGCTAAATGGGACAAAAGAAGTTCACAAATTATTCAGCTGGACAAGACTCATGTCCAAGCAAGTGGTGAACTTAGAGATGTCATCATCCACTTATCATCTAACGGATGAGTCCACCAATGTATCAACATAGTGATTGCAGACATTCTGAAAGCATACAAAGTGTTGTTGAGCATAGACTAGCCTAGCAAGCTAAAAGGATACTTTTCCACAAACTGGTCACACTTATGGATTTTGTATATGGGCAAAATAATCAGATCTAGGTAGAATCAAAGATATATATGAAATACACTATCACTCCCTTGAACGAATATAATAAATGGATGGATTTCACATAATTACTTTTTGTAAATTGCTTCCTTGAAACTCAACGAAGGTGTTATGTTGCACAACCATCCCTAGTTTCACCAGATACACAATTAAATCTCCTTCCTTGTCTAGCTGGTGATAATGAACTTTGTAAAGTTCGCAGTATTTTTAGTAGTACTAGTGTAGTTCCAAGTCCTTGTACATATGATATTTAGGATATGTACTTCGATGGTTCAAAAATGCAAGAGGGCTCTACAGCTCATTGTGTTTTAATAGACCTGATACAGAGAAAGAAGTTGATCTCTAGCTACTTGGAATTTTAGTGCACGAACAACACCACAGAGTATGAAGCACTCATCTTGGACTTACAAAAGGCCATTGGCACCAATGTTTCCATCCCTAAAGTGGTAGGTGACTTATAAATTGTCGTGTGGAAGGTATGTAGCACCATACATTATGTGTCACCTCATCTTAGAAGTTATCAACAAGAGGTATGGTGTCTTATTTCACATTTCCAAGCTTTCAATATATTTTTTTTCTAAGAATGCGTAACGTAGTTGAAGATGCATTAGCAAATGTCGCTGCTAGGTTGTCACCATTGAGGGATGGATTTATATTGAAATTATTTATAAGTCTTCCATCAATGACAATATCACTAATTTACACGTTTGTGATGATGACCAACAGATATTGTGCTTCATTGCAAACACTGATGTATGTAAACACACATTGATTGATGAGGATGAGAATGAAAAGGAATTATAGGATGCAACCAATGCAAGAATTGGAAACCTCATCCCCAAGGGCATGGTATCACTATAAAATTTTTATGACCTTGTTGTAGTGGCCACAACCACCCTCCAAAATTTTTCCTATGCTTCGTTTCAGAGCCTCTATCCAAAATCACAACAAGTTATCATACGTTGACCCATGTACTTGTGCTTTAATTGAGTTTATCTTATACTTATGGCTTGTGTTTTCTAACTTGATTTCTTGTCTAACCCACAACTATGTTGGCTTAGGTTGGGCTAACCCAGGTTCGATTCTTTCCTATGCATCAACAAAATCCTCAATCACTGGCCCTTTCAACAATGACCTACAAGCAAGTCGCAGTCTCACCCGAAGTGACTATGGGAGGTTGCAGAACTAGGTTTTTGTATCATTGAGGGATAATACGATGTGGAAATTTTGTATTTTCTTATGCTTTAACACTTATAAACTACTTCGCATTGATGAACTACTTCGCACTTATATATTACTTCGCATAATTACATTCATCACTTAAACATATCATAAACATCCATAAACTTCATAGTACTGAAATAAAGTGCAGATAATAAGCAAATCAACACATGAAGACATAGATTCTATCGTGCTTCATCCCAACGTGGGAATACATCCATAAGAACTGTTGCTTATAATAGAGAATTTGGTACAACAAACAGTTCTTCAGTTGCACACACAGTTGTAGGTTGTCTGTGCACTAACTTGTAGACCCATGCCTCCACACACTCAATTGTGGAGCCTTGCCCCTTTCTCTGAAGTACAAATCACAAAAATACAACCTATTGTAGCCCTACAACCAGCCTCCAAAATTTTTCCTTGGCTTCATTTTGGAGCCTCCCTACCAACCATCCTTATCATTATGTCTTGCACTATCAAGTACATAGGCTTCATTGGTTTTTCAGTGGATTTCCATCCTGTGTATCTCAGTTTGCTTCACTCCCCTCACGGGCTGCCATTCTAGACTTAAGCTAGTTGCTGGCTGAGTAGATCCCTCGAAAAATTGTGCAATTTAGAAAGGGAACCAGCCTTCCCTCTAGAAATTGCAATTATGCATAGCAGTCAACTACTCCTACCAAAAATTATGCAATCCATCTGGGATAGCCAACCTAGATCCTCTAAAAAATTGCACAAATTCCTCTCTCAGTCAAGTAGGTTGTTGCATGTGCCTCCCAGTTGACCGGTTCCACTCGAGACCCAGCAAACATGATTTCAATGCATGGGCTACTTTTTCCCAAAATAGTAAAAATAAACATGCAAAAAGAATCCCTAGATTTTAGGGATCTATTTTTAGCAGTTGGAGCCTAAATGCAAAGATCGTTTTAGAAACTTCCCTTCAAGTGTCACTTTTTCCCAGATTTGTGGCATGCACATCATAAGTAGCAAAATTATTTATTTGACGCTTTAGAGCTCATTATTTACATCGATCTTGGAGCTCTAATATCGCACAACACATCTAGGTGTCTTTGGCACATCCATCTCAGCTATTTCGGGTAAGTCCACTTTACTTGTCTTTTGCAACATTTCTATTGATTTTTGTGTTTTAGCTTGTGTGAGTGTTGTCTGCTTGATTTTTGTGAATGCTTGCTATCGTTTACATGCATGTTGGGCTGTACAAGAACCATTTCAGTTTTCATTTGCATCTCATTGTTGTTGCATGCATGCCACTATTTTTCACGAACGGTCACCGATTCAGCGACTCATTTCACACACATTCATGTTTTCCCATTTTTTGATTCTTGCATTTGCTATTGGAATGCATGATCATTCACTTCTACCTACACTTAGTTTCACCATGCATTCACATCTACATATGTTTTCAGTCGCCTGTCAGCGGGTCTGGGAAACCTTGGCTCGGAATATGCCTTGCTCGGATAACATCACACATTTTTGAGACGGAAGGCTCTGCCTTCCTCCAAGAAAACTTGCAAATCTATCCAGATCGTGTCATCCATACTTTCTTTGCACAATTCTAAGAGGCAGTATCTGCTGGCCTAGAAAATTGCGCAATGCAATTGCTGGGCTTGCATGACTTGCTAGCTAAAATTGTGCATTGCACAATATGAACACCCAACAGGTGAGCTTGGACTATGCATTGTGCAATTCTAGCATTCAACCATCCTCCCGATAGTTTGGACTTCCTTTTGTGCACTTCCAACAATCAGTCTCCTAGCCTCCCAAAGAAAATTGTGCAATCCTTTCCAACAATCTCCTGGGTATGTTGCATGTCATTGCTCAAGTTTTATTTGGTTTTAACAAATAGATTTATTACCATGCATGTCACCATGTCTCTAGATATAGCAGGTGTTAATCTGCCTCTCAGCAGTTCAGGATCAATGGCCTCCAAGAGAGCAGGGTCAAAGGACACCGATGGAAGCTCAATTGGAGAAGCAGTTGAGCAAGTGTTATGAGTTTGTCGATTTACGAAGACACCAAGTTGATCATAGACAAAGATATTGAGATGAAATGACAGGAGATCAATGACACCTTCTCAAGAAAATTTAGGGAAGAAATTGTATATTGCAAAGTCTATGTGAACATTCACAAGTCCAGCTTGTACCGGATTTCATGCAGGTTTTCCACATTCCCATGCCTGGACATGATATATTGGATCATCTTGTACACTGATCCCGAGACGATGGTGTTAAGTAGTGTCAGCGAGAAAACGATTGCTACCTTCAGGGCATAAGACTATCAACAGATGTACCACTTGCCAAAGTGAGTGATCACCATGGAGACACCCTTCAACATACCCAATAGCAATGCAAACTCCAGGGATATCTTGAAGAACTAGGTGAAGGATCTAGCCAAGTTTAGGATGACACCCAACCAGATTTACAAGATGAAGATAATGCGGAAGGAATATTAGTACTTGGTCATCTTTGCATTCCACTTGTATGGCCAAGAGAGCACGAAGACCTTCTTGCATAGTTGGGTGATTGTGTTGGACAAACTAGCCAGTGAAGGTAGAGCATGCAATTGGTTCGACATGTTTCCTCACAGGCTGAAGGAACAGGTAATAAGAGTTCAACAGCCGCCCAAAGGTAAATAAGTAGAAATCTACATGTCCGCATACATCTTGGATGCAATATGTGCCTGTCAGTAGTCCCTGAGCTTGAAGTGGGCATGGACATCAGTGAAAAACTTTGTGAACACTTAACACAAACTTTTTTCTGAATGCAGGTTCTGTGAAGTCATCATGTAGTTGTCAGACCATTTTCTTACCCTGGTGTACAAGATGATATTTGAGCAGGATCCACCTTGCATGTCGAAGGTGGCAATGGAGGCACTGATCGACATAATATATTTTTACACCTCACCTTTTGGCACCTTCATATGAATGTATAGCATGGAGAAGCTTCCGCATGTTTTGCCAAAGTTTTCCATGGACAAGCTCCTCATGCCAGAAGTGTCATACGACATCTTGACATGACTGTCAGCTAGACTACATCGGAAGAAGAAGATAACCTGGCCCACTCTTTCATTGCATATCGGGTTATACGACATATGAAATCTCAAGCATGTGAATGTTGAGATAGAAGAGTTGAAAAGATTTACTTTTGGCACTAGAAGCTTCAATCTGTACAACCCACATTGCTTTGTGAAAGATCACTACACGAGAGTGAAATTTTCTTGGATCCACGGGACGTGTCATTGGGTTGAGGAAGACCCATGGAGATATTGTCATAGCTTCTCCAGGCCCAATGAGCCAGTTGGCATCACTGTGGAATGGTTAGCAAAGCAATGCGAAGCAACATCTAGGAGAGTACTAGTAGCAGCAGTAGAGGGTAACATACTTGCGCGTGAAAAAGGCAAGAGAAAGATTGTCGACAATGTAGAGGAAGATAAAGCTACACGTTCGGATCAGACCCACTTGTGGAGAAATAATCTATGGATATAGAGGAAAAGAGGTGACAATGTGGTAAGAGATTGTGCAAAGGCAGAGAGATAGATAAAGGATGGAGGAAATAGTTAAGGAGTTGCATGAGATGAAGGAGAAACTCCGGAAGGAATAGGAACTATGTAGACAAGAGAATTCAGTGTAAGAAGGACATATACAGTAGGGGGTGCAACATGCATAGACAGATGAAACTGCACCCATACAGGTAGTAGACTCATCCGAGCAGCTGGAATAGAGTAGACGTGGTGAGCAGTCGCAGAAGTAGGACTTCACTCAAGAGATTGAACGAGTACTTGAGAAGATGGATACGGAGATGGAGCTACCAAAGTTAGAGTAGGACATCGACATGATGTCTTACCACCAAGATGTCGACCCACTAGATTCACTGTATTTGGAAGTAGATCAAGTCCTGAGTGACTAAGGAGATCCTAAGATCCTTGGAGACAATCTAAAAGAAGAGATGCACAACATATCATTCAATGAGTCACAAAAAAAAAGTTGTGAAATTGTGCAAAGTATCTACTCCATATGTACACAAATCTCTTGCATAGTTTGAGGAACGAGTCATCGTATTTGATATCCGCAAGCATCCAACAACATTGGCCGATGCTAGCAGAGCATATGCTAGAGCGACTAGCTCGAGTGTTTGCTTCTTGATAGAAGAGAACAAGCGAATGGCTAAGGAGTTAGAGACGACCAAGTAGGGAGGAGAACTGGTTACAACATCTCCCAGAGTGGAGTTGAAGAAGGTGATACTAGATGAATTATCATCCCTTGAGACAATCATGCGAATGTTGTATTCCAGATTTGGTATAGTGCAAAAGGCAGTTGTCCATGTCAATGGTTGGCAACAACGCTGACCTAGGAGACACGTATCTTGTCAAAATTGCATACTGCTATTGAACACAGGAAAACATGGACAATGAGATACAAGGGAGCCCCATTACACTTGCCCAAGATTATGAAATCTATGGCAGTTGAGTTGAAGGCATGCATTCGAAGTTAGATCGGAAACTATGAGGAACTCCCGTAGCTCATCACTAGTTGGCAAGATTCCCGTGCACGGGTGTTCAAAATCTTGGATTTTGTTGTACACGCACATGTGATCCCATCTATTGGGACACTGACCAAAGTAAAGACAAAGGGTCAAGTCTGACAAGAGCTAGACTTGTACTTTGATGAGTTGATGCACATAGCCACCAGCGCAGACTTGGTGATTAGTGTAGACACCATGCATAATTATGTCGCTGGTCTAGCTACACTAAAAAAAATGATGCACATGCTATCAAATGAGTTGGACAAAGAAGGAAAATCAATGTAGCCATATGCAACAGAGGTAAGAGTTTGTTTCCAGAAAGATGTCACCACAGTGTACACAAACACCATCGCAGACTACCAAGCTTGGAATCAGTTTGCCACTATCAACCATAATGAGGGTGTTAAAGAGTTGGTCTTCCCACAATTTTTCGAGTCATAGTGATGTCTTGCATGTTTTTCTCAAGCCTATTTTTGTCTCACATGGGTACATGTGTATATTGTTTATAACATCTTGTCAAGTGGAACTTCAAGTGTTGATAGTTGGATGTAATAGTCATAGAGTAGTTGAAAAGTCATGAGGGTAGATGAACAATCACAAAGGGGAATGTCAAAAGTCACCTCACCCTTTGCTATTTATAGTACTTCATAATTCATTGTGCAGGATTTTTGGTAGCCAAGATTCTGTTAGGAGTATCATAGAGAAAGCTTGGAGTGTATTGTAACGAGCCTTGACTTCTCCATAGTGTAGAGCTCGTACATCTCTTTGGAGGAGCAGGTGGCAGTGATTGTAATGTTCTGTTATCAGGACTAGTGGTTGGTCATGGTTGTACAAGTTGTTGGTCATGGTTGTAATTATTGGAACTTTCACTTCTTAATATAATAGAGCCAACATGTTTCACACATATGTTGTTATTGTATTTCAGTTATCTTGGTTACTCTAATGATATATGTATCTCTTTTCTTACACATGTATGTATAGACTCTTTTTGTATATGTATGTATGAATATTTTTGAGACGTGCTATTGGTTTAACCATCACTTTGGATTTGTGGTTCACCTACCTTCCAATTCGTGATGCATCTTTGCTTGTGTGTTCCCTTCTAAGCTATGTGTTTACATAGGTTTCCAAGGGGCACACTCATTCCACTTTCTGTCTGTTAGAACCACTTATGCACCTTCCTCGGGTTGTTGTGCATGTCAAACCCATGCTATCAACAAGGACATCTTGCTTGCCTTTGCGTGCAACTGCGGTCAAGGCGATACCGTACAACCCACTTCTAGGGCTCCTACACCAAACAGTCTAAGGTCTAGTTGGTACTTCTTACCGGGGAGACCCCCTAACATGTTGGTGGGTCCAACACCATCAACACAACCATAAACATAGATCTAGGTCCAAATTATTTTTTCCTTCTTTATTATTCATCCTTATATATACTATTACATTAATGGATTACATCTCTGCATTACCATGGACCCAATACCATGGTTTCCAAAATACAAGGGACTATGGTAAAAAACCCTTCAAATTGTACAATATTATACGCTTTTACAAAAATGGAGGGGCTTCACCATTGTTATAGACATATTTGGGCACATCAACCCCAAGCTTATATGTCGATGTATTAGGGCTCATCAAACCTTAAAAGAGTTGTTTCATACCCTAAAGGAACATAGTCTTCTGAATACATCATGCCCCAAAAGTTCCATCTGAGAAACCATCCAGAAATTACCTAAATTAAACCATACTGATTGCTCCATTGGCAAAGTGTGATGCATAGTAAGTGGTACACTTCCAGGGTGCGATACATACTATTTAGGCCTTCTATAGGGTGTGATGGGTGAGGATGGACAAATGTCCAGGACAATTTGTTAGTTGGTTTCTCATCGAATCTTCTAGAAACTTCTCCTATGCCACTCGCCTCTCTGAATTTGCCCAAGAATGAACAAGGGAACTAGGAAACCATCTCGAAGCCCTTCTCTTGTGGAAGCAATTGTAACAATTGGAATGACACTAATTAAACCCCATGGATGACTCACACACTTGCAAACATCTATAAATGGATCCCTCATCCAAGAGATCCAGAGGTTGGAATATTGTGAATTGTAGGGAAATGCTGATAGTTTGTCATTGAGGAGAGAGCATTGTATTCTTGTTGGTATGATCTTGCTATTTCATGGGGTGAAGAAGGATTGAAGCTAGGAGGATGGCACTGGATCAGACAATTGGGTTGTAATTCCCTTTCTATTAATAAAGCTCTTCAAGTTTTCTCCCATATGATTGTGCAATTGTGAATACTATCATTTGTGAATGCTATCATTTGTTCATTATATATTTGATTATGTAATGTTTATGTTGTAATAGATCATGATGCTTTGATGGTTCTTTGTTGCTGTACTCGTGCAGGTACTCTCCAAGCGTGTTAAGTATGGGGAGGAGTTGGAGGATCTACCAAAGGAGAGAGAGATCAAGCAAGGGATTAAGTGGAATTTCCAAGTTGGTTCCATTATCTTTCTCTTATCTGTTACACATAGAAGAAATCATTGAATTGCTTTAAATTGTTGTTTCTAGGGTAGCTGCCAAACCTAGAGGGCTAGCATTATTTAAGAATACTAGTTTTCCCAAAAACAATTTGGCAACTCCACTAGGGATCGAACCCATAATCTATGGTTTTTAAGACCAGATGCTTGTTTATTGTTATTGTTTGTTTTATGTTCAATTTGATAAACTATAGACAGAGTCTGAAGTCAGCCAGGTAGCCTTCGAACTTCTCTTGCTCTGTAATTGCATAGTAGATGAATGCTACTTTAGTCAATCTCTAGTTTAGTTTATGAATTAAACATTTGACTTGAAAGCACATCTAGATGCCCTTTTTGTAGATCAATAACCTCTCAAGACATTCCATAATACTTTGCTCATTATTTTTCATCCAAACCCAGCTTAATTCATTGAAAACAACTCTACATTTGAGCCAAAACCCATTCCAGTTGCGCTCCCTGGACCATCACATTGTGTTCCACTGTGTTCCAATATGCCTAGCACCTCCAGAGTGTAGAAAGTTTGATGCATCTCAATTTCTGTGAAGCCTAGGTACGATGATTGACTGAACTCTTTTTCCATCTAGAAATTGAGGGTTTTTTGACCTGTTTTCAATTTTGTTTAGTTGTTTGTTGCATATGAACAGTGCCTCTTCACTAAAGCTACTTGCATCACTTAGATCAGCCTCAATTACACTAGGATTAGTGAATTTTTTTGTGAATTTTTTCCTCATTTACAATCCTTTTTCGGAAAGTTGTTTGAGTGGATTTGTTGCTTTGATACAAAAAGTGTTGTAATTGTCGTTTTTTGTCAAAAAGAGAAGTGTCATAAATTCTTCCTTCCCTTGATAATTGATTAAACATTTCTTCATGTATTTGATTTGATTTGTTTATTTTCAAAGTGTAGAAAGCATTTTTATTAAAAAGTGAAAGTGTTGTCTTGAGTCTTCCTTTCTCTTTCTGAAGAAGAAATTGTTGAAAATGGCATTTTGAGTGAAATATTTCAGATCTTTGCTGCATTTTGTTTTCGTTTTTGCATCTTTCACATTAAGGAGAGCGAAAACAAATACATGCATTTTGATTTAGCATTTTTTGATTTGTGTGTGAAAATATTATTTGGGGAAATGCACTAGTGTGTGCTCTTTGCTCTTTGCTTTAAAGCACTGTTATCTTCTTTCCCTAGTAGCTAGGATTTTCATTGCTCAAATAAACAAAGATTGTTTATCATTGTAGATTGCATCTTAGGAATTTCATATCATCATTACATAGTGAACCATTGAAAGGAAAACTATAAACAAGATCAACTTTAAAATGAATTTCAATGAACCTAACAACACTTTGGAACTTAACACAACATATCTAGAGGTCTAAGCTAGTGACATGTCCCAGCGTCGTTAAAACTAGTGGCTATCGGTTTCATTGAAGGTTGGGTGATTCCTCCTCCTTGATATGATAAGTGCTAGCATGGACTTGTGCTCCCCATATCGTCGTGTATATATTGGGAGACCAAAATAGGCTTAAATATTTTATCCATAGGAAATCGAGTCTGCCACCTTATTGATCGCAATGCACTGAACACAACATTCAGGAAGATTGACTGCCATACATAAGTCCTTGTTAATTTCTCTTTAATTTATCACCAGGGTGTATATTGCAATTTTTCGATTGGTTTGGTAATCCCTTTGTCTAGATTCTCCAGAGTTGTCACTTTCATTCCTTTTCAACTCTCTGAAAGAAAAGGTCCATCTGAGCACTTGTCCTTTCAGGATTATTAAAAATCAAAGGAGACTAGAGTCATCTTTAGATTTTTCTTGACTCTTATAAACTGAAAGAGCAAAGTTGTGTCCAAGCGTCATTAAAATTAATTGAATTCAGAATAACATCACTTTCCCCCTAATTTTGAGTTGATCAAGTAATCTGAAATCGTGGAAGAAAGTGAATCAAAACCCCGTCGTTCACGGAGATTAGTGAGTCAACCGTCTTTGCCTCTGGAGGCGAAGCTAATCCGGACAAAACGGTCTTGTTTAACTGAGTGCAGTTCATATGGTTTATTTGAAACTTTTGTGTCAACATCGTCAGAGACTCCAGTTACTACGATTATTTTTGGTACATCTACCTTCAAAGAGGAAGTTCCGTAGTTACAAGAGGACATTAGAACTAATCCTAGTGTAACGGTAAACACATCTGTATCTGAAGCAACTCCATCTAGAGTTGATCCAAAACCCATCTTAGTTCAAACCGAGGCTACATTTGAACCAGTAGTTGTTCAAGAAACTCCCTTTGAGACTGACGTTCATTTACCTGAACACCTGGACTTTGAGTTTCAATATTTAGGTGTCACCCCTCTGGTATCTGTCACTGCAAAAGCTATACCTTCTTCGGCTCCAGAAATCTTTTACGGACCTAATGGTCTACCTCTTCCACCTAGTATGATTGCTAGAGAGGAGATACTAGAGGATCCCCCATTTAGTACCCCGTTTCAATTTGGAACTGGGATTCATTTATATCCTTCTACTCCTGAGTTTGGTCCTTTTAATCCTGCTTCATCGTAAGTTCTTGTCGAATCCCTTAGAGAGCTTGTGGATAAGCTAACCATGTATGAGCAACCATCAACATCTAGGAATGTGTCATCTGATGTAGCTATGGACAAAATCTCCTGCTTCTATTCCTACAATGTTTTCTGGTATGCCTGAGTGTTATCTGGGAATAGTGTCCACTCAGATGCTGCTAGTCCCACTAATATGGGTGGCTATCTTAGAAAAAAACTATCAAATTCTACCATTTTTTCCTTTTATGAAAATAGACGAGAGGAGAACCAAGAAGACCAATCTGAGTCTTGCGTTTGATTTCCTCTCCTTCTTGATAGGGTTTCGCCACTTCCTCTTTGTCTGCCCAGATTCAAAAGAACCTGTGAAATCACAGCAACATACTACTATCCAAGAAACAAGAATCTAAATTCATAAATAATACAGGATCAGATGTGTATTAACCATATACATGTATATATAAACAAGTACACAAGAATATGGAAGGAAACAAGAATAACTTTATTAAGATGAAAAGTAGCAAGAGTGTTGCGGGATTTTATCCCCTAAGGCTCTTGGGTGGAACCCTAGCAGACTGAAAGTTGTCTAAATCAAGAAACATGCATACACACAGCCATTATGCTAGAAGAAGCTATTTCTAAGGTGAGAAGGACGTACCTCAGGTCCTACGTTTGGGTAGTTCCTCAAGGGTGCAAACCCTTCTTCACGTCCCTTCTGCTCCTTTGCCCTGCAAAAGCAACAATTCCAAGGAATGCAACAGTATATGGACAAAGATTCACATGAAAATCATCTTTATGTTATACAAGAAAGGAGTTAGTTATAAACTTTTAGACATCCATTCATACATGAAATTCAAACATGAACATCATTAACATAAAGAAAGAAGCAGTTCAGGAACAAGACGTGTTTCTTTATTAGACAAATAGAATAGTACAAAAAAGAGCAATATCACCTGAACCACTTCTGCGGGCTCAAAGCTCAACCTCCTTCTGGATCCGTCCCGCCTCAAGCCTCTAGTAGGTCTCCTTCCAATACTCACTCCAAGATGTCATAACTAAGGGATGAACATCCAATCACAAGGAAACAAGGATTTCCTGTACAAAATGGGGGAAGTGCAGAAGGCATAAGGGTCTTCAGACCTGATCAGGGGGAAATCTCAGTATAATAACCTTTCTCTATATTCTCTCCTCTCTTAGGCCTTCCCTTTGGTGTCTTTTTATCAAAGTAGTTTTTTAGTTAGGAATTGGTTGGGGACAGTTGAGGCCACGGGCACTAACAGGTGATCAACAGGTAAAACCCGCAATCTCCGCCCGAAAATAAGGAGTTTTATATTTTTTTAAGTGTTTTAATACATATACGCGAGTTGAGTATGTATGAACCCGCGTATACACACGTTTAACTCAGGGCAATGTCGCGTACAGGGAATAAAACAATGTTTTTTAGATTTTGGACCAGGTCTAGAAGGAGGGGTTTCCCTAGGCCATGAGTGCAGCATCACAAACCATAATAGTGAGATTTGGAGCTATAACAATCGCCCTCTTTCTGGGCTAGATTTGATTTCATCATGTACATTTTCTGATTCTGAAATTTAATATAAAGGGATGGTTCCATGTTATTTCAATCTTGTGTTTTAATTCTATGTTGATGCGTGGTAGAGAGTTGAGTTTCCATGTTTCCTAAATAGGGAAACGAGCTGGTTGGCTAGGGCCCAACCAACCTAGCTTGTTTTCTCTCACATTTTTCTTTCTCGATTAAAGGTGTGTTGATTTTGTTTTAATGCAAAGCGTGAATTAAGTAGATGCTTCTATTGTTTCACAAAGTTCAGGTTCGATTTGATTTATAGTCATTGTGTGATGGATCCGTGGTGTGCATGCTTAACTAAGTTTGATCTTACCTTTTTTGTAATCTTTCTTTTCGAAGCTTAGTATTATTTTTTCCTGGATCATGCAAGCACGTTATTCCTACACTAGTGCATTTACAATTCTTCATTTTGATTTCTTTGGTTCATTACAGCAAAGCCTTTCGTTCTTTTTTGTCATAAGGATCTTGATGCATTTCCACAAGTGAGTTTTCATCTTTTAGAAGTATTCTTGATATTTTGGATTGAATTTGCTTTGGTAATTAAGGAATGAATGTTGTTATAATGCATTAATCTATACTTGCACTTTACACTTTTAAGGAAAGGATCGAACTCTACATATAATTATTTCAAGGTGAACCTTTCTGAATTAAGAAGATTAAAAAGGCAGATTGGATTTATGTGAATAACTATTACAGGGATAAAGCTTATTGTCGCTACTATATGATTTCTTTAGCTGCATGAAAGAGTTCCTTGATTGAAGAAAAGTGTTCTTTGACTTTCAAAGTTAATTCTTATTTTGAAGTTAAGTTGGGCTGAAGCATCTTTCTGTTTGTGAAAGCTATTTCAGAGTTCTGTTCACGTTTGCAAATTATTTTCTTTAGTTAACACCCTCTTTATTCTTTTATGAAAGAAAGTTGCAAATTTGGTGCAGGAATCTTTGTTCTGGTACAGGAATCAATATCCTGATATAGTTATAGAGTGCTCTAGTTCTAAGACGTAGAGTCCCTACATGAGGAAATAAATCTTCAGTATAAGTGTAGAATATACTTCCAGCATATAAACTTTGTTTTGGTACTAGTGCAAGAATATTGTAGGAGTACAGGAATAACAACTCAGTGTAGGAGGAAATATCTATAAAGAAGTCCGATATATTTAAGGGTACAGTTATTAATCTGACATACAACTATACTGAAGATATACATATATTTCCATTTCAATTAATCAGGATTTCTTACAAGAGTTTGAAATTTCCTTTTATATATTTCTTCACAAAAGTACTTTCTTTCATATTCCAGCACTAGAATTTCTTTGGTGTAAATTTTCGGGTGATATTTTCTTTTCGATTCTGCAAGATTGTAATTAAGGAAGTAGGAATAGAGTTAGGAAAAGTTCATATCATTTCTAGCATTTCATGTGCTTTGCTTATAAGTTTACAAAACCCTCGAGTTGACAATTAAGTGTTGAAGGAGTCTGCTTACCTGCAACTCCTACACCCAGCATTTTGGCACCCTTGCTCGGGAGGCGATTTGAAATTGGTAAGAACTTTCCATTTTATACAATAGGGGAAAGTCTCTTATTATTTTTCTACAGTATGCTTCTATTGTTTTAAGTATTTTATGGGTGTTGATTTTTTTATTCTTTGTAGCAATTGACAGATTCTTTTCCTTACAACATTTGATTTTTTTTTGTTTTTTGGATTTGATTTTTAAAATGAATGCCTAAGAAAGGTAGGGGTTTGAAGCCCAATAAGGGCTGATGAAGCATTAAAAAATCTGAAAACTCTTATTATATTGGACCTTCTTTTGCAGGTAGAAAGTCCAAGCAGACCCAAACTCATCACGCCAGAACGGTCCACTTGGATTCTGGAAACACTGATTCAGGTGTGACACAACCCAAGAAGGGGAAGAAGGAGGCTAACAGTGATTGGAAAGTCTGATTGGAGTCACAAAAATGGCTCATCATGAAGACCATGTAGAGGGGACTGGCAAGAATTAGGTAAACGAAGAGCAGTCTACTTTTGGATTTCCAATAGTGAATTCTGAATCAAATGTGCAAATGAAGAATATTTCACCCTCGGCTCTTCCACATTTTCATCGTAAGGTGCACAAATACCAATATTCATTCCTTTTTGAGTTTGATATACTATGTAGGAATTATGATTATTCTTTAGATGCCCAGAAATTAAAATTGTTTCCTACAACTCTCAAGGATTCAACCTTGCACTGGTTCATGGGACTAGGAGGAAACACTATAAGCTCTTGGGAGAAAATGAAGAGAGTTTTTTGGAATAAATATCAGGAATATTGTAAAACTAGAGAAATGTAGGACGAGATCTTCACCATTGTACAAGGTGATGAAGATTTTGGAGAACTACTTAGAGAGATTTTTGTATATACTCAGAAGGTCCAAACAAAAATTTGATTTAAGTACCATTCGAACCCTGTTCATATGAGGGCTTACTGAGGATTCTAGACATAATCTCAATTTTTTAGGACAAAGAGATATTGCTCAAAAAAAATTAGAACAAGTTTGGGACTTGTGCATGAAGTTCTCACGAAATCAATCTAGATCCAATAGAGGAGGTCAAACAAGAACTAACAAACTAGGATCTACAAATGCAACGATTATTGGCTTGGAGAATCAAATGGAAAATATGAAAATTGAACTAATGAATACTGTTAGTAAACAAATAGACTCTTTGAAATTTTAGTAAAAACTAGGAAAAGAACAAGAGTCATTGTCTATTCTTTGTCCAAAATGTAGGAAAAATCATCCTTTAAGAGAGTGTCCTGCAGATATAAAGAATGCTAATAAATGTGTGATTTGTTTAGAGAGGCATGCCACCAAGGAATGCCCCTTCATACCTGGATTGAAAGATGCTTTTGAGGAAGAGCATTTTGAACCTGAGCCATTACATGCCATGGGAGCACAAAGGAACTGGCCACAGGTAAGTGCAGGTATGGTTCTTGAACCACATTTTTATGGTTATAATGCACCTCCATATTCCTATCATAATAATAATAATTACTCTCAACATTGGCAACACGTAAACCATTTTAACCATGGACAGTTGTCTCAACCTTGGCAACCAGGATGGAGAGGGCCAAACCATTTATATCATTCTTATCCTACTCAGATGCCATAATATCCTCCTTCATATGAACTGCACCATATGTCACAACCATATATTCCCTCTCTACCTCAGCAAAGTCAACCAATGCCACCATTTCCTTTTCCACTACCATTTATACCACCTCAACTACCTACTCAACCAGTATCAAATATTAATAATAAGGTGGTACAATTGATTCACTCAGTTGGACTATCCCCTTCTCCTACCTATCGAACCTTGCCAATTGGGATAAATGAGATTGAATTGAGATCAGGAATGGTAGTTATACCAAAAAAACAAAAAAAACCCATGGTGATGATTGAGGAGAAAAATGAGGAGGCAAATCTTGATCACTCGAAAAATAATGTCACCATTTAGCCCATTCCCGTACCTTCAGCTTCACCATCTTCTTCAAACCAGCCTCCCTATCCAGAGAGGTTGGCTATAGACAAGAGTGACCCCAAGTTCACACTAGCTTCTGAGTAAAGGTATCTTTGCATAAAGCTTCCTTTACTTCAGCCTATTAGAGAAATTTCCATCTACACAAAGATCATCAGGGAGTTATGCCTTAAACAGCCAGGGAGGAAGAGAGTAGAACCTCATACCATTTAGTTTGTTGGTGAGTAGTTGAGTTAATGACAGGATGTGTATCAATGGAAAAATATACAAATCTTGGAAACCCAGTTCTTTCTATCCAAATAGGGGATATCCTTGTATCTAATGTATTAATAGACTTGAGGGAAACCATCAATGTTATGACTAGGAAAACCATAGAACAACTTGGCTTGGACCATATTTGTACTACATCCATCATGCTTGAACTTGTAGACAAATCTAAAATCAAGCCCGATGGAGTATTGGATGATGTGGTTGTATCTATAGATTCATGGGAATACCTCGTGGATTTCATTGTGCTTCAGCCAAAGAATCTAGCAGGAGGAAATCCTTTGATTCTGGGATGACCATGGCTTGCCATGGCCGATTCTTATATTTGATGGCGCTCTGGTGATATGTACATTTCACATGGAGACTCTAGGAAAAAGATCACCTTATATCCACCTATTAGATCTATTAGGGAACTCAATGAAACTCTATGGTTAGATTATGACAGCAGTGATGAGGAGACCCGATCTGTTTCCTTGATTCATCATCATACTGAATCTACCCATGAGGGTGAATTATGAGATTTCTTGAAAAATTTAGACACTATCCCTAAATTTAACACACTTCATCAGATATTTAGTCTGGTTTTTCAAGAATATTATGATTCCCAACCTTCCTCATCCCATACTATATCATCATCTTCCTACACTCTTGAGCCCTAGACCACTCTTGTTGAAATTAGTCAAGGAAAATCTCTACAAAATAGCTCAGACCTGGATTCATCTCAATAAGAGCAACTTGTTACCTTGTTGCGAGATCACCTATATGCATTCACTTGGAGTTACGAATACATGAAAGGCATTCCTCCTGAGGCTTGTACTCATCATATCTATATTCAAGAGGGAGCCCGACCTGTTCGACAACCCCAAAGATGAATGAATCTTGCACTCATAGATATTGTTAAAGAGGAATTACAAAAACTCTTAGACGCTAATTTCATCTATCCCATTTCTAATAGTCAATAGGTCTCTCCATTAGTGATAGTCCCTAAGAAAGATGGGAGATGGCGTATTTGAATTGATTACCGAGAATTAAACAAAACAACTCTCAATGATTAATTTCCCTTTCCTTTGATCGATCATGTGTTAGATACCCTTGCCGGTAAAAAGTACTTTTCATTTTTGGATGGCTTTAGTGGGTATAGCTAAATCTAGATCGCACCCCTAGATTGAGACAAAACTACCTTTACAAGCCCTTGGGGTACATTTTCTTATCGAGTGCTTCCTTTCAAGTTGTGTAATGCACCTGCCACCTTTCAGAGGACCATGTTAGCTATTTTTGTTGATCTTGAATGTGTTGAGGTTTGTATGGATGATTTTTCTGTGTTTCGTAACTTATTTGATGTAGCTCTTAAAAATCTAGAAAAAGTGATTTTAGATTGCTAAGAGGCTCATCTTGCTTTGAGTGATAAAAAATGTAGATTAATGTGCAAAGCAAGAGTGGTTATTGGTCATTTGGTTTTTGACAAAGGTATCTAGGTAGACCCCACTAAAGTTGAAGTTATTTTTTGTCTTCCTACACCCAAAATACAAAGGGAAGTGAGAGGCTTCCTGGGACATGCTAGTCATTACCGGAGATTCATTGAGAATTTTTCCAAGATTTCTACCCCCTTTTTTATTATTAGCTAAGGATAGTGAATTCTCATGGTCCACAACTTTCCCACAGACGTTTGAGACATTGAAGGAAAAATTAGTACAAGCTCCAGTTTTGAGAGAACCAAACTGGTCCCTGCCATTTCACATTTCCTTCAATACCTTAGACACAGCCATTGGTGCAAATTTAGGACAAGAGGAGAATAAACAATGCTATGTTATTTATTACATCAGTAAAAATATGTCACCTGCCGAATTTAACTATACAGTGACTGAGAAAGAAGTATTAGCCATTATTTTTTCTATTAATAAATTCAAACACTACATTACAAGATATGAAGTTGATGCACATACTGATCATTCTATTATAAACTATTTAATGAATAAACCTTTAACTAGTGGTAGAGTGACTAGGTGGTTGCTTTTATCACAAGAATTCAATGTTACAATTATTGATAGACTAGGAAAGTCTAATGTTGTAGCTGATTATCTTTCTAGATTAAATAATCCTGGTAAAATAATTCTTGTTGATGATTATTTCCCTGACGAACATATTTTTTCTATGTCAGAAAATCCCCCATCATTTGCTGACATAGCTAACTATTTAGTCACCAGTAAAACACCACCTCCCTTATCTGCTCGTGAAAAGCAAAATATCATTCAGAAAAGTGCTTCGTATTCTTGGATACAGGGAGACCTCTTTTACACTGGATCAGATCTTGTAATTCATATGTGTGTGAGAGAGAAGAAATGTTTGATATCTTAAAATATGCCCATGATGAAACTTGCAGTGCCACTTCGTTGATAAACAAACTGAATATAAAATTTTAGGCACTTGCTATTTTTCTCCTTATTTGTTTAAGGATTCCAATTAATATGTTAGGCGTTTGATAGTTGTCAATGGATGGGTCAACCTGTTCAAGCCAACAAAATGACTTTATGTCCTCAAGTTATGATTGAGCCCTTTGAAAAATGGGCTATTTATTTCATAAGACCCATAAACCCCACATATTTAAATAAAAATCATATCTTGGTTTGTACTGATTTTGTTACTAAACGAGTAGAGGCTAAAGTTGTTTCTTTTGCCACTAAGAAATTTGTTGTTGATTTTCTATTTAATGAATTTTCTTACTACATTCGGTGTTCCTAGATAAATTTTTCTGATAATGGACCATAGTTTGTTTCTAACTTGGTAAAGGAAGTCATGAATCAATATAAGGTTCGGCACAGGAAATCTACACCGTACCACCCAAAAGAAAATGGCCAGGTGGAATCTATAAATAAGGTGGTCGAATCCATCCTCACCAAAACATTAGACATGAATAGGAAGGACTGGGCCATCTAATTTCCTAAAGCCTTATGGGCTTATCGAACCACTTGGAGGAATAGCACGGAGCATACACCATATGAGCTGGTGTACAGAAAACAAGTCATTTTGCCAATTGAATTTCAGATAAAGGCTTTCAAAACCATAGTTCAATTGGGTCTATATCTCTCAGAAGCACAACAACAACGTCTATTGTAGTTAAATGAGTTGGATGAATTTCATATGGATGCGGTTCAACATAATATTTTAGTGCAGTGACAACACAATAAGTGGCATGACAAATTTTATCAAGAATAAAAAGTTCCAACCAGGTGATTGGGTACTTCTCTATGACTCTAGATTTAAACATTTTAAAGGGAATTTCCATACTCGTTGGATGGGACTGTATGAGGTAATTCAAGTTTTTGACAATGGGGTTGAAGAAGTCAAAACTATCGATCAACGAAATTCAGTTTTCCTTGTGAATGGGCATAGGCTTAAAGCATACTTTCAGCCCATCACAAAGGAAGATTTCATGTAGAAACTACAACAATAGTCTTAACCTCAGTCGGTAGGTGGTGATGCCAGCATATTGTGATATGATTTCTTCTCTTGAAATAAAGTTTAAAGAAAATCCAAAAAATAATAAGAAAAAAGGTAAAGAATTTTTTTTCCTGTGATTGTGAAAATCCGTTTTACTGACATGATTGCAGAAGAATCAGCCTAAAAACAATCTTATTGGAAAGAATATCAAATTCTAATAAAATGGGAATGTTTCTTGATTTTTTAGATGTGTTGATTGTCAGCAAGAAGAAGTAGGTTCAAGTGCAGGAACCGATCCCTTATCCAAGTTTGGGATAGTTGGCATGAAACTTTTTATCCAAGCAACACTCAATTCTCGCTGCATTTACTTTTCATATCAACACTATACGACTAGATTTCAAGTGAAATTCTTCCCTTCTATTCCCATTTTTGTAAAAAAAATATCCCCTTTATTTTCTTCTTTTTATCCCATGAAGTTTACCATCCCTTTCTTCGAAGAAACTTTCCCTATCTGATTTGGTATTTCCCTCTTTTCCCCTTTAAATTTTTTTCCCCAATATCCTTTTTTGATTCGTCCCTCTTGGTGGTCTCACTCTTGAATTCCCTGTCATAATTTCCTTCACATTCTAAAATTTACCCTTTTTCCCACTTCTTTTTTTTCCCTCATGGATCAATTGCAGGATGTCATGTGAACTCACAAGTCAGATCGGAAGGCATATATAAACACAAAAGACTCACGAATAAATCCTCCCTTGTATATCCAACAAATTTTTTAAATCCAGCATATGAACAATATCCTATCAGAAATGTTTTTGGTTCCCTTTCTCTTTCCAGATATGTTACAAATATCCCTAGTGCAGGAATGTGTGCTCCAGTGCAAGCATGTTTAGTGAAGGCCTGCTCAAGTGAAAGCATGTTCAGTGTAGGCATACTCAAGTGCAAGCATGTTCAGCGCATGCATGTTCAAGTGCAGGCATTTTCAGTGCAGGCATGTTTAAGTGCAGGCATGTTCAATGCAAACACGTTAAGTATAGGAATATACACCGCTGAGGGCTCCCAATTATGAAAACACATGTTCTAGTGTAGGAACAATGGTCTAAATGCAAATACATTGCAAGAAAACCTAGTGCAAAAATGTCTATTGAAAATCTTATCTTTGTCTCGTAAAAAATTATGTACAGGCAGAACGACTACACCACTTGTAGATCATGGCATTCAGTAATTTGTATTATGGTTAAGACTTTTTTTTATCGTTTGCTAAATTAGGAAGAAATATATTCAGTACAAAGATATTTTAGGTTATGAAATCTCATCTTTTTAATCAATATTGAGTACACATTATGTGATATCATGAAGTGAATGTGGGATGGTACAATTGTCCCAAAATCCAATACTTACCTCTTCTTGAAAAGACTCATCACCTGTCAATCATGGCCTTGCCTTATATCCAACCTCGCATGACACTTACATCGAACCATTATCTAAAGCATCACCTTTCCCAATTATCATTGCCTACCTGTACTTGAACCAATTCATATTCACATCTGTCCCATGAGAGTAATCTTAATGATGGAGCGTGACCATTTGGGAGGTGGCCAATATAGCGGCAGATGTATAGCTCAACCATCATAAATCCGTTGACAAAGCTTTGAGTTCTTCATTTGTAATACTCTTCCAAAGTATTATATAGAGATTCAGTGAATTCAAATAGGGAAATGATGCCTATAAGGATTGAACCATGATCATTGAAGGATATGGAGCAAATGGCCGAGTATAGAAATAGTCTTGCAATATTGTAGGAACATAGGTTCTTCCTAATTCTGCAAAAATTTGATGGGTTCAACTCAGCCATGGTGCTATCATTCTCTTGGAATTTTGAACGAAGCTAAGCCAAGGTGGTTTCACCGAAATTTGCGGTCACAGAGGAGTCGATATCTCAGACTACAGATTTAGTAGTAATGGGATAACAATGGTTTAAGAAGGAGAATATTGAGAAGAAGTTGTGGCATCGATTCGTGGTCAACCTGTAGCAAAACTTGGAATGGAAGAACAGTCTCCAGCGTAGCACTATGCTTGAAAAATGGAAGGACCTCCTTTATGTATTTCAAAAGTTTCTCACTTGCAAAGGTTGTTATTCACTGACCTTCTTGTATCACGTATGATTTCTCTTGCATTTTGAGTCTAATAAGCTCATTAATTTTCCCTATTATCTGCTTAGAAGCTTATAGAAAATGTCAAAAGGTGTTTAGAGAGGGAAGTTGAGCTAGGTTGCATACAAGTGATACCACCACGAATTTATCAAAATTTTAATCAAGAAGGAACTGGACGTTAAAAACGTGACCTGGGAAGATTTTTGAAGGAGTTTCAAGGACAAAGTGTAGGGAAGTATATAAAGAAGAAGAGTGCAAGCAAGGAAGGACAATCAGAAACCCTGACCCCATACCCTATCAAGACCAGGAGATTGGCTAGGAAAAGGACTGCCTCTTCAAGGGCAGGTCATGTTCAGTTGACCTCCCCAATACTATTGGACAACTCACCACCTGCTTCATGAAGTAACAATAACCTCTCGGTCCTCGCTGAGGTGGTAACCCATACAGTGGTCAACGAAGACTATGTAGAGAAGGAAGAAAACACACCCTTGTTAGTCATCTTTGGTAAGATGAAAAAGAGAAAAATGATGCCAAGTGCAAGCAAAGACCCAACAAAGGATTAGATGGATAATGGGGTGTGAGACGCTGAAGCCCTGGATAATTTTGAAGTTCTAGGTACTGAAACCCTCGGTAAGTTGAATGTGTAGGGTACTGAGGTCCTTGATAACATTGAAGTTTTGGTTACTGAGACCCTTGATAACATTGAAGATCCGAGTACTGAGATCCTTAGTGACATTGAAATTCTAGTTATTGAAACCCTTGACGATGTTGAAATCCAAGAATTGGGTAGCCAAGATAACCTTGACCATGATGATGTTGGCACATGATTGGAATCGTTGCCGAGAAGTCTGCACTAGAGGAATTGGTAGTAGAAAACTCCACCCTCTATTTGAACAATCAGATAGAAGAGGTCAAGAAGCATGTTTACGACCTAGATATATTAAACCAAGCAATGAAATAGCGGGATACAATGCAGAAGCAGATAAATGCAGAGTTGGCAGGAGAAGTGATAGAGCAGAAAATACAAGTCAAGGTATGGAAATTTCGGGCCTCAGAGTGCTATAAATGTGTTAAAAAGTTGACTAAGCAACTCAAGAAGGCTCGAGGCAAGAAGGCAAGGGAAGTGAAAGAAGGGATCAACATACAAGTTCAGGATTGAAGGGAGGCTCTTTTGTTTTGGTTTTTTTGTAGCAGATAAAGGTTGCGTGAGGACACACAACAACATAGGGAGGGGAGGATGTTGGTAGGTTAAATTGTATCATTTTTAACCCCTTTCCTACTTCAAATTCATAACCTTAGACCTCCGTTTTAACCTTGCAACCTCCTTATTCCTGCACTACTCCAAGAATCGTTCCTTTTCCTACACTAGCTTTATATTTCATATTTAAGGGTTACAAATGTACTTAATTAATTATTTTTATAGATTTTATACCTTTAATATTCTTTGCAACTAATATCTTCTTTCCTAAAGTATTTTGTAAGCAACGAATTAATCATTTTTTTAGCATGGTTGAGTGCAGGTAGGATTCCTGCACCACTGGAAAACCTAACCTTCCATGACAACTCACTACATAAGGTGGAAATATCGTTCAGAATCGGTCATCTCGAGTTGGGCTCAGAGCGGAGATAATTCATGGATATGATAGAGATCAGGTCGCCAGCTGAATGCTTAAGTTTAATGTTTTGTTAAAGCCAAAAGGTTTAGAATTTAATATTGTTGTTATTTCATTACAGTCGAAAGGCTTAGATCGTAACACTAAGTATAATTTTGTTACGGTCGCATGCCTAAAGGGATGTATATAATGTAGGATTCAGATAGAAAATGGGAGTAGAGTGATAGCAATGCTACTGTAACTGTTGTATTTTGTAATTTTCCTGGTATCACCTAGTTCTGGGATGGATTCGATTTCATCATGTACGTTTGTTGATTCTAAAATTTAATATAAAGGGAATGTGCCATGTTATTTCAATCCTATGTTTTAATTCTATGTTTAAGCGTTGCTCAAAGATGAGTTTCCAAGTTTCCTAAACACGGAAACGAGTTGGTTGGCTAGGGCCCAACAAACCCAGGTCATTCTCCCTTGCATTTTTCTTTCTCGATTAAAGGTGTGTTTATTTTGGTTTTAATGCAAGGCATGAATTAAGTAGATGTTTCTATTCTTTCACAAAGTTTAGGTTTGATTTCATTTATAACCATTGTGTGCTAGATCCGTGGTGTGCATTCTTAACTAACTTTGGTCTTACCTTTTTTGGAATCTTTCTTTTCAAAGCTTAGTATTATTTCTGCCTAGATCGTTCAAGCATGTTATTCCAACACTAATGCATTTACAGTTCTGAAATTTGACTTCTTTGGTTCACTATAGTGAACCCTTTCATTCTTTTCTATCATAGGGATCTTGATGCATTTCTGCAAGTGAGTGTTCATCTTTTAGAAGTATTCTTGATATTTTGGATTGAATATGCTTTGGTAATTAAGGAATGAACATTGTTATAATGCATTAATTTGTACCTGCACTTTACATTGTAAATGAAAGGATCGAACTCCACATATAATTATTTCAAAGAAAACCTTTCTGAATTAAGAAGATTAAAAAGGCAGATCGTATTTATGTGAATAAATATTACAGGGATAAAGCTTGCTATCACAGTTATATGATTTCTTTAGTTGCATGAAAGAGTTCCTTGATTGAAGAAAAGTGTGCTTTGACTTTCGAAGTTAATTCTTATTTTGAAGTTAAGTTGGCTAGAAGCATATTTCTGTTTATGAAAGCTATTTCAAAGTTTTGTTCACCTTTGCAAATTATTTTCTTAATTTAACACACTCTTTATTATTTTATGAAAGAAATTTGAAAACTTGGTGCAGGAATCTCTATTCCAGTACAAGAATCAATACGCTGATATAGAAACAGAGTGCTCTAGTCCTAAGACTCATAACCCCTACATGAGGACAAAAATATTCAGTACAAGTGTAGGATATACTTCTAGCATATAAAATTTGTTCTGGCACTGGTGCAAGAATATCGCAGGAGTACATGAATACTAGTTGATTGCAAGAGGAAAGATCTATAAATAAGTCAAATATCTTCAATGGTCCAATTATTAATCTGACATACAGCTATGCTAAAGATAGACATAGATTTCCATTTCAATTAATTAGGATTGCTTACAAGAGTTTGAAAATTCCTTTTATTTATTTCTTCGCAAAAGTACTTTCTTTCATATTCCAGCACTAGAATTTCTTTGGTGTAAATTGCCAGGTGATCTTTTCTTTTCGACTCTGCAAGGTTGTAATTAAAGAACTAGGAATAGAGTTAGGAAAAGTTCATATCATTTATAGTATTTCCTGTGCTTCACCTCTAATTTTACGAAATCCACGGGTTGACAATTAAGTGTTGAAGTAGTCTTATTAATCGCAATTCCTGCACCCAACAATTCCGATACTATGGAGGAGCATCTTGCACAACTGGTAGAATTAGAAAAAGATCATTTCCTAGCAGGATTTCATCAGCATGTGCAAAAGGGTTATGAAAATTCATGCCATGACCGCCATATAAAATAGCGCACCTTCCAAATTAATGATCTAGTATTTTTATATGATATGGAATTTACAAAATTCCTTGGGAAGTCTCATTTGCATTGCCTACGACCCTATGTTATGAAGGAAATTATCGATGGTGGCGCAGTTCAGCTCACAAAGCTAAACGGGGAATTATTTCTAGGAAAATCCAATGGTAGTTGATTGAAGTTGTACAGGGGTGATCCCACCCCTATGCAATGACTATATGATGGCGGGATAGTCTTAGTACTCCAAGTAGCTACAAGGAAGTACCAGAATATAAACTACACTTCCCAAAAGTGGGAAAGAAAAAGAAACAGGGTTGCGTGATGGATGGAATTAATGCATAGAGGGGAGTTGCACTGAAGAAGCTATGCCACAAGGCCAGGTGCCACGCGGCTTGGCTGAAAAATGAGCACTGGAAGCACTGTAGATGTTTGGATGGAAAAATGTTCATTGAAAGGAGCGAGGAAGACACATTTATGTAGCATATCTTTGGAAATATGCCACCAAATATGCATTCATGATCGAAAATTGGAGGAAATCATTAGATTCAAATTCAAAATGATCTATAAATATGAACTTCTGCCCTGCATTCAAACACTTTGCTTCCTGAGAGTTTGTATTGACATTTTTCACCTTATCATGTGCCAAGTGCAAAACTGCATGTCTGAGCCAGATTGGGAATAAATATTTTCATGACCAGGGTTGGCTTATGTACCTCACTTTCTCCAATAGCATTTTCTAGCTAGAATGACTACAAATCCCCCTGAGATGGAAGCATCACCATCTATCCCTATAGTATTTCTGACTACAGTGCCTAGGTCTCCCAGACCTAATCCTTTCGCATCACAACCTTCTATGTCCAAGGCGAGAGATAAGAAGCAAAAGACCTTAGAAGGTCCTAGTGAGGCAGTCACCAAGGAAATACCCCACGAAAGTCCATGAGAATGGGAAGATGGATCGGTCGAAACAATTGAAAGAGCTGATGGATTTGGGTGAGGAAGAACTGTGTGGAGGCATAAAGGAGATTGATTCTATGGAGGGTGAGCTGATGACTCAGCTACCAAAGTATATCCCACCGTGCAAGGCCACAGATAAATTGCCTAAAGATCCAGACAATGCAATATTCATGGTGACTACACCACTATTGCCAGAGAATGTGGTGTTTGAAGGCATGTTGTTGGCCCACATTATGACGGTAAAATTGGAGGAATGGGACTTATGGGATCATGAGAAGTTCACTTAGCTGGCACCAATCAAATACCTATCCAAGGTATATTATGAAGAATCAGAGGTTACGTGGTTGGAGTTGATGAAGTGGGTCACTAGTGTTGCGACTGTAGGGCTTTTGAACATGCTTTGGGTGCCAAATTTTAGTTTCACCACCATAAACACCATTTGTGTCTGATAATTGATTACATAAGGGCATGATGGGTGTCTCTAGCTAGGCGAAACCATCCCATTCATGGACATGATAATCCCCCAGATCACCTTGCTACTATATCCAGGCATGGATCTAACAGAAGTGTTTGCAAGAAAAACAGAAGAGAAGAAACTCACAGACCAGATGAAGAGCAAGTTTGGGTTCATAAAGAAGTCGTGCAGATATTCTATCCGCTCTATCACGGATCTCGCAATGTAGTTTGCCACCCAGATATTGGCTCGCAAGGTCATGCTTAAGTGCCACACAGATGAAGTTCTAACTGATCCAGGTGGATATTGGTGGCCACCCACTAATTCCACATGGATCCCCTCTAGTGCTTCTTTCAATTTTTTCAGTTTCCTTAATTATAGCATAGTTTACTATTTTTAGAAATTTTTCGGGTCCAACTTTCGGAGCCGTTTTAAGGCCCTAAACAATGTTTTTTGGGAAATCTACCACCACCAATTTTTCTGCCTAAAAATCGTCTTTTCCGACGTAGTCCTTCGAGAGATCTTTCCAAGGGGCTATCATGTGCATCAAACGGAGATAATACGACCAATTCGCGACCCCGGGAAGTTGATGTACCAACTTACCCAAAAATGGGGCCCACAATTTGGCGTTTCATCTTCCAGGGTTAGGTTTTGGAATGTGAAGGGTTTTTCCATTGTTTCTCAACAATAAATAGGCCTTCGAGCCTCATTGTAACACAGTTCAAAGGCATGTAGCCACACATCTCTTCTCAGAGATAAGCTACCATCGCCCTAGCTGGTTTATTTCTATTTCCGGTTGTAAGCATATTTCAGTATTTTCCATTAATGAAATGAAGTATTATTTCCGCTGCATCTTTGTGTATATGGTTATCTCTGTATTTTATTGTGTTCCTGTTTAAGTCTGGATCACTAACACTAGTCATCTCTTTGGCTGCGCAATGTGCCAAAGGGGTCCAGTACAATTAGGCTCAATACTTATGCAAAGAATTTTTAGAGAACTATAGGGAGTCTCAGGATGAGGGCAAGGCATTTCATTATGTCTGGTTGTTATTGCTGATAGCATTGGTGGCTTGGAGGACTCTGAAAGATAGTTAGTTTCCTCCCCAGGAGTCGGAACTTCTGGAGGCAGTGAAGTTCGCTTCACTCTGGGGTACAAAGGACCCTATGTGAGTCACTGAGGAATATATATTTTGGGTGCTATTTGAAATCAATCTATGGAGAGTGATTAGCTAGAGGCCAAGGCTATCAGGCACACTTTACGCCCAATATGAGACCCTCGCTAAATTCAAGGAAAAATTCCACAACTTGTATCTTCACACAAGGAGGGATCCCTGGAAAAAACGACACAAGTTTCCTTACTTAGTGGTTGAAGAAAACGTAGCAGATATTATGGGAAAGTGGACACATAAATTTCTACCCCCATCATATGCGGTCGTTGATACAAGTAAGGTTGCGAATGATACCATCGTGTAGACGACAACAATAGAGAAATAGAAGGGAGCTAAGAAGGTTTCTGCCCGAGAGAAATATATGGAGTTGAAAGAAGTTGCTGCAAGAGAAAAAGAAGTTGTAGACAATGAGCAAGCAACCTGCACAATGACAACATCGTAGACCACCATTGACGTTGAAGAGTTTGATACATAGAAAACATCGAAACAAGAAGAAACAGAGGAAGAGGAGGGAGGGGGCATGGAGTAGGAAACCCCCTTTGTGGTAAAGAAGCAAAAGAAGCAGACATCCACGAGGTCATTGAAGAAATTGAAGTCTGAACGATCAGCCAGGGTGACCCCTTTAGTCCTCACTGAGGGGGCCTTAGATGAAATAAGTGATGTGGTTTGTGACACAACCTCAGAACTTTGGGGTCACTTCAAGGAAGAGTACAAAAAGGCCTTGGGAAAGGTTCAGCAAGCCTTGCACGAGTTATAGGTCCAAATAGGTTGAGTACAAGTGAGCTTGGGGCAAGTGAGCAAGGTGCAAGCAATATTGCATCAAGAGAGAGCGCGTCAGTTCTGGATATAGAAAAGACTTTGGATCTTCGTATACCTTAGTTACCAAATGGAGCCTTGCGCACTCAAACAGAAGAAGAAATGGCCCAACAACCACAGATGATGAATCTGGGCCTAAATATCATGGAATTCCCTATCCAGACCCTACATGAGCTTCACTATTGGGTATCCAATGAGTCTAGAATTAGGGAGTAGAGCGCGTTGTTGGTAATTAGTGAAATAAAAATGAACAACAAACAAATATTTGCAGAGAAGATGTAAGCGAAGAAGGAGAAAGAGGAAATCACCGAGCGAAGGCAAGAATTAGAGGTATCCATTACATAGGCTTGCAATGAGCTTCAAGACTCAACATTTTGGTTGAAGCAACTTCCACAGAGAAAATCCAAAAGCTGGTTGCAGCAATAAAAACATCTAAGGACGAAATCGGCCGAGTCCAGTTGTAAGAAGGAAAGTTGTTGCAAAATGAAATTAATGAGCTTCGCCACAAGGAAGAAATTCTTGTTGCACAAGGAAAGCCATGGACAGAGGAGGCCAGCCAACTAACTCTATCAGTATAGAGTAAACTTAAGGGGATGCAACAAACTCATAATACCACGAGCCTCGTGGTGGAAGGCCCAACTACTAAAAAACTAGTCGAGGAAGTACAACAGGCTGATACACAGGGAACAACTAATCTGTAGGTTTTGAATTTGGAGTTCAGTGAATTCCAAGAGAAGATCGAAGTGTGATGCGGGAGCATTCAGCCCAAGAAAAATTATTGTAAATAATAGCCATAGGTGGTCAAGCATTCTAGAATTATTTTCCTAAGTTACAAGTCAGTGTGATGTTTCCAAAGTAAATAAATAAAACAATAGGAAATAAGGAGTGCTTTTAGGCATAAAAGCAGTGAATGTGGGGATAAGGAGGCTTTTCTTGTTTTTAGAACAGGAAAAAAAGATGGAATAAAGCCTCAAGATGTTTTTTTAGGTGAATGCATTGCATGTAGAAGTTTTATGTTTTAATCCTTATGTAAAGCATATCTATTATCATTATAAAAGAATGAGGCAGCGAAAGCTCTCATCAGAGAGATAGAAGAGAGAGTGAGAGAGAGTGTGAGAAGGTTCTGGTTGGGAGCCTTCGGGCAAATTGTATAGGCCATGATTTCTATTGTAAATATTTTATTTCTTAATTAATTAATTTAGTGATTTGTGTGCATATGTTTTGTCTGAAATTTCAGATCTTTTAACATTTATCACGGATAATATGCTGGCATAGTCTTTTATCATGTAAATTGATGGCATGGAAGAATTTCACTGTTTCTTACATTAGAGATTGGACGTTGAAGGAGTAAACTTTCATATACAGAAATTGTGAAATGGTTTCATAACCATAAATAAAAAGAAAACTTTTGCTATTGGGCAATTATTTGAGGTGCATGTTTTATATGCATGAGTGGAGAAAAGATCATGGGTATTGCAGGCTTGGCTTGCATCAGGTTATAGATAACTGCAGGCCAGCCATGCATCAGGTGGTATCAGAGCTAGAATGCTCAGCTAAAGTTGTTTGTTTTTTTTAGAGCTGAAGTGTGGTGAATGATTGAAAAAAAGATCAGAATTTTTTTATATGATATGTAGCATACACAATTGCAGTGGAGAAGATTGCAGCAGTGGAAAGAAGACAAGATCAGGCAAGATCTTAAAGGTGAGATGATTTTTTAATTTGAAGTTTATGAATTGAAGTTTATGGTTGCAGAGGAGTGGCAGTGAACCTGGAAAATCCAGTAAGGAATTGGATAGAGAGGACAACTGAAGTGTTCTCAGGAGAGAGTGGGAGATTGCAGAAGCCTAGAAAGAGCAAAGGTGTTGCTCAAGAAGAGGTTCCAGACAGAGGACCGTGCTTACCAAAAGATTAAGTGAGGAGAGCTTAGTGAGGTAATATTGCAGCTAGGAGGACTAGCTGTTGCAGAGGCTTATTGCAAAGGAGCTGACTACTAATAGTCATAGCATAGGTTCAAGAAAAAGCCACGGTAGAGGACATAAGAGAGAGGATGCCAATGTAAATGGCAAGAAGATGAGTCAAGAGGAGGTTGAAATGGAACAAGGAGAATTTCTGGGAGATAGTGAAGATGAAGACTTGAAGACTAAAACTTCAAGTAAGGACAAAGGGGCACATGGTTTTAAATCTGACAATTTGTGTATGTTTGCAGGTGAAAGACAATTGGTTGATATTTTCATAAAGAAGGAATCTAATCAGAATGTTGATGCAAAGAAAGAAGGACCAGCTGAAGATTGGTCAAAAGTTGTTGAAGGTATAAAAGGTTATGTGAAGTTTCCAAAATCTACTCCTAATGAAGTTATTGAATTGTACAGGAAACTAGATTCTTCAGAGAAGAGAACTGGAAAGACAGAGGACGTATGCACAGGTTAATTTGCTGAGAAAACAAGGCAGGGAAGTTTTCATGAAGGACAGTCATGAAGCAGAAGATGGTAAGAAGGCGAGACTAGCTGACAGTCTCATGGTGAATACAAATCAACATGCTGAAATATTGCCAGAGAAAGCTTAGGAGAAAGCGAGTCAAAATTTTTTAAGTCCTGAAAAAGACTTGGAGCTGTAGAAGAAAAAGTTGGTGAGTGAATCCACAAATAAGACCAGTGGGTCTTGTTATTTTAATGCTAACAATTTGATTGTGTTTATAGGTGATGAGCCAAAGTATGTTGCAGAGGGACAGGAAGCTTGGGAGGTAGCAACATCTATGGCGGCAATGGCAGCAACATCTATGGTAGCAGCTGAATTAATAGAAATTGGGAACAACAACCGCAAGCTGGACATAGAAATTGAAGAAATATGGCAGCTGATGATGCAATAATCCAAATGGAGGAAAATAGAAATGGCAGCAAGCAAGATCAATCAGAACTTGAACCTGATTGACAGGAGGAAGAAAATGGAAGAAAGGACAACAGAAATGCAGTGGCAGCAAAGGAATAAAGCATTTGGACGGTTGCAAAACAAAGTATGGGATCGAGGAAGATCAAGACCACAAACCACATGATCAGGAGATCATGAAATTTTTCTACCTTGGGAGTCTGATGCGGGAGCATTCAGCCCAAGAAAAATTATTGTAAATAATAGCCATAGGTGGTCAAGCATTCTAGAATTATTTTCCTAAGTTACAAGTCAGTGTGATGTTTCCAAAGTAAATAAATAAAAAAATAGGAAATAAGGAGTGATTTTAGGCATAAAAGTAGTGAATGTGGGGATAAGGAGGCTTTTCTTGTTTTTAGAACAGGAAAAAAAGACGGAATAAAGCCTCAAGATGTTTTTTTTAGGTGAATGCATTGCATGTAGAAGTTTTATGTTTTAATCCTTATGTAAAGCATATCTATTATCATTATAAAAGAATGAGGCAGCGAAAGCTCTCATCAGAGAGATAGAAGAGAGAGTGAGAGAGAGTGTGAGAAGGTTCTGGTTGGGAGCCTTCAGGAAAATTGTATAGGCCATGATTTCTATTGTAAATATTTTATTTCTTAATTAATTAATTTAGTGATTTGTGTGCATATGTTTTGTCTGAAATTTCAGAGATTTTAACATTTATGACGGATAATATGCTGGCATAGTCTTTTATCATGTAAATTGATGGCATGGAAGAATTTTACTGTTTCTTACGTTAGAGATTGGACGTTGAAGGAGTAAACTTTCATATACAGAAATTGTGAAATGGTTTCATAACCATAAATAAAAAGATAACTTTTGCTATTGGGCAATTATTTGAGGTGCATGTTTTATATGCATGAGTGGAGGAAAGATCCTGGTTATTTGCAGGCCTAGCCGTGCATCAAAGTGCCAGCCGAGTGACTTGAGGACGAGTCACGAAATTATGTTGGGGGCCTATTGGAATAGGGTCTCCTGGGGTCAATTTTTCATTCTTACTTTTTGTATAATTGTAGAGTCTCTATGATTTATGGAAGTGGAGCTCGAAGGTAATAAGAGTCAAAGGGGATTTAGTCCCTTAGGTTGTTAGGAGATAAGGAGTTTTGAGACCCGCCCATTGCCCACGGACCATGGTATTGTAAAAGAAAAGGCTATATATTCGAGAGTCATAGCGAGTCTAGAAGGTAACTCATTGATAGAAAATCATTGTATGGGAAAGTAAGCTAAGGAAGGAAAGCATGTTTTCTGTAATTAGGCGAAGGGGAAGGCTCTTGTGGCTAAGTGCGCAGAGACCTTGGTAAGTCTGTAAGCTAAGTGTGTGGACCCCTAGAGCTAAGTGCACAGGGAAGAATAGTTTGCACTTGAAATAATACATCTAGATATAAGTCTTTTGAATTAATCACATCGTCAGGATTTGTTAGTGTCTTGAATCAACTAATGTGGTTCATCCCTAGGACAAGATGAGAAATCAATCTATCTGAAGGAATAAATAGCATGGATGCATCATTGCCTAGAGTTGGCTGTTGAAAACTAGTCGTTGGTAAAATATTATTTAAGAAAAATTGGTAAGGGATTATCTTTATAATTATTCAATATTTAGTTAAAAATTAGTTGTTATGTGATAATTAATTACTTAATTTCAATATTATAAAATAATAATTTAATGATATCAATTTATAGGGTAATATTATATAAAATAGTTAATTCTATAATATTATTTGACCTATTAAATAGAATAATTTGGTTGAAAACTAGCTGTTAGGAATAATTCAAAATTAAATAATATATTTAACAATAATTTATAAATATTATTAAATAAATAAAAAAAAAATTCAAAAATATTTCACTATATTTTAATGATATTTATTAATATTATCAATTTATTTAATAAGAGTATTTATTAATGTTGTCCATTTAATATGATTATTCCTTATTAGAGGATAACTGGTCCTTAAATAGGAGTAGGAGGAAAGCTAGGAGTAGGAGGAAAGCTAGCTTTCAACCGAATATATTCCATTTAATAAGTCAAAAAATATTATATAAATTAACTATTTTTATATAATGTTACCATATAAATGTATCTCATTAAATTATTATTTTATAATATTGAAATTAAATAATTAATTATCACATAACTATATATTAAATAATTAAAAAGATAACCCTTTACCATGTTTTCTTAAATAATATTTTACCAATGGTTAATTTTCAATAGCTAGCTCTTGGACATGATGCATCCATGTTATTTATTCCTTCATATCTATTGATTTCTCACCTTGTCCTAAGAATGAAGCGCATTAGTTAGTTCGAAACATTGGCCAAATCCCAGCGATGTGATTAATCTAAATGACTTATATCTACATTATGGATCACAGAAGTCTTAGATCTAACATTATAACCCTACACGGAAGGGAAATTGCCGATAAGATTCGTCAATTTGAACAGACATGACTGAAAGTTGCTAAGAAGAAATCTGATCTTACATTTCTCAAAAGATGTAGGTATTCGTCATTGATTTCAGTGTTTGCCCATATTTCCCATCCTCTTAATAATTCCAAGAATAAGCATATTCTTCTTAAATCTAGTCTGGCTCTCATTAGATCCAAGATCTGTTTATTAAGGAGAGACCTGGATCGTCTCTCCCGCAGACTCATTTCTCTCCATCTAGATCTGGTATATGAGGTCTCAGATTCGCTTTGGAAGGTGATTGATGGCGGTTCAACAGCGAAGGCCCTCAGGGTGGAAGAGAACTCCAAGGAGAAGCATTGAACTAAATTTGACAAACTTCTGAATGTAGAAATGCACATCTCTGGTCTTAAATCAGATGTTGATTCATCAAGGAATTCGTCATCAAGTGCAGTTAATGAAGATCAGATTGCAAATTTAAATGCCTGGGTTTGTGTAACAATATCAAATTCGAGAATGTCCCTATCCTTTGCGTTGTCTCTGTCTTCTACACTTCCGAACTACATTTCTTCCTTATCCCCCTCTGTAGATTTATCCCTCAGCGGCTTTCATAATGGAATTCTCTCACATTCTTCGATTGGTATTCTTGATCTTCCTACGAGCAGACTTTCAGATGGAGTTTCGTTCAACAGGCCCTTTGACAGTGGCATTGGTAATATCCCCTCTAATTTTACCCTTCGTCGCCCATTAGCATCCCCTCCAGCTTGGTATCTTTCATCTCACCCTTCATCGACCTTGCTTAACACAGGCCTATCTGTGCCCTTATCTTCCAAGCAAGTTTCTTCCCATTCCCCGCATTCTGCTGCTAATCCTTTAGCCTTCCCTCTCTCTCCTGATTTGAACCCTTCTTCCGCGCCCCCTCCGCCCCTCCCAAAATCATTTCCCCTATCGTCAACCCTTCCCTCTCGAGTGTTGCTCCTTATTCCAATACAGATAAGAAATCACGCTTCTCCCGAGTCGATTTGAATTTCGATAATAACCTTTCTTTAAGCTTTGATGATATTATAAATAATAACATTATTAATAACAATAATATTATTAAGAATAATATTACTAACACTAATATATATAATAATAATCCTAAAATAATAATAAACACTATAACAATATTAAAGATAATATTAATAATAATATAATAAATATTATACCAATTCAATTAAATATAGAAATGAGAATAGGAATAACTCGATTTCTTCCTCCTCCCTCAATAACCACATAGATTCTGCTTATACACTGAATCATAATAATAATAATAATAAAATTTTTGCTAGTTTTTAAGAATTTTATTAATCTTTCTAGTAAAAATTTTGATCCCTCTGTCTTTAGTCTCCTTAATAAAGGTCTTAATTTTTCCCTTGCCCCTAATAAGATTCCTACTGACGACATTATCTATAGCATTGAGTATGGTATTAAGAACCTTTCAGGTAATGTCAAGGAGACTATTAGGCAAGATTGTGCCATTGTTCTTAGAAGGGCCAAGCCTCCTAAGAAAAAATTGAGCAAGTTTTCATTTCTTACCCTTAAATCCCTAAGGGACAACCCCGACATTGTCATCCTTAGAGCGGACAGAGGAGTTTTTGTCATTCTTGATAAGTCTGACTACGTCCACAAAATGGTATACCATCTATCTAGTAGCGGGAGCTACATCAAACATAAGAAGAATCCCATTAAGTCCATTTCTAAAGATGTAGCATCCATTATTAAAGAAGATCTATCTCTTAATCCTCTCTCTTGAAAGCTCCTTCAGAGCAATCCCCTCACCCTTAGAATTTATGTCCTACCAAAGTTTCATAAATCAGGGGCCCCCTCAAGACCTATTGTTAACACAATAGGCAGACCTACCTACCTTCTTGCAAAATTCCAATCCCAAAAACTTAAACCTCTTATTGGTCGCACTAATTCTTTTGTTAAAGACTCTACCTCCTTTGTTCAATAGTGGAGAGATGTTAGATTGGAACTTGGAGATTTGCTGGTTAGTTTTGATGTCATATCCTTATACACCAAAATTCCCATCCAAGAAGCCATTGATATCATAAATCGCATCTCCAACAAAGACACTACCAAGTTAGTTGATCTTTGCCTCACTTCGACTTTCTTCAGTTTTTAGGGTGAATTTTATGACCAAACATGCGTTGTTTCCATGGGATTCCCTCTTTCACCCATCGTCACTGACATGTTTATGGAAGATTCTGAGGCCAAGGCCTTAGCCACTGCCCAATTTTTCCCTAAAAAATGGAAAAGTTTCGTTGATGATACATGTGTCATCTGGCCTCATGGTTGTGAGAAACTAGATCTGTTTCTTAACCACCTTAATTCTCAGCCAGACTCCATCAAGTTCATGATGGATGTTGAGGAGAATAGTTGCCTTCCCTTTCTTGACATTCTCCTTTCTAGGAGATATGATGGTTCTATCTATCACCAAGTCTTTAAAAAAAAGACTCGCACTGAATAGTATCTTCATGCCAGTTCCCATCATTCCCTAGCTCAGAAATTTGGGGTTCTCAACACTCTTACCACTTGTGCTCTAAGGATCTATGATGATAGCCACCTTGAAAAGGAGAAATCTCATCTTCTTGAAGTTTTTAAAAATAATGGGTATAGTAAACCTCAAAGCCTCAAGGCCTTTCACAGATCCAGCAAAAGAACCTAGAGTTAACCCTGCTCGTGTTGATCCTATATCTATGGTTCATCTCCTGTATATACAAGGAACCACGAATAGGATTTCCCATATTCTTAAGAAGATTAATGTATCTTCTTCATTCAAACCTCTCAATACCATTAAAAATTCTCTTGGATATGTTAAGAATCCTATTGATCGTAAGGACACAAAAGGGGTCTACCTTGCTCCCTGCTCGTGTGGTATCCCCTACATTGGAGAAGCATGTAAGTCTATTAAATAGAGGATTAATGAACATGCTATTGACATTAGACACAATCGTTCCTACACATCAACCCTTCTCGAGCATGCATATAAATTGAAACACCATGTTTGCATTGAAGAATCCAAAGTCATTGCTAGGATTGATCATTTCCACCACAGGAAACTTAGGGAAGCGATTGAAATAGAAATGCATGACAATAAACTTAATAGGGATGATGGGTGGAAATTAAGTAAAATCTAGATTCTAGCTCTCCCCTCATGACTCCACCTTTTTCTCCTTTCTCCCTTAGTTTCCTCCTTATTTTCTTCTATACTTTTCTAGTCTTAGCCCCTACTATCCTTATTAATTCTATTTAACTTCATATGTCTAATATGATTAGAATATTATATATTTTTGAACATCCCCCTTTCTTCTTCTTTTTTTAGAACTAAATTACATTTTGCACTTAATAATACAACTTAACTATTAATATTTTAGTTAACCTTTAGAGTTATCTCTGCTTTCCTCCTATGCTACTATCCTCCTATTTAAGGACCAATTATCCTCCAATAAGTAATAATCATATTAAATTGAAACATTAATAGATATTCTTTTAAATAAAATTGATAATATTAATAATTATCATAAACATATATATATATATATATATATATATAATATATAATATATATAAATTATTGTTAAAATATATTATTAATTTTGAATTATTCCTAATAGCTAGTTTTCAACCAAATATATTCTATTTATTAAGTAAAATAATATTATTTAATTTTAACAACCCCCAATCGGGGTGTGACAAAGAAGAGGAGGTGGGCCAACAATGATGGGAAGTAAAGATGTTAGGGACCATCCACTCAAGCACAATGATAGAGAACACATCGAGATGCGAGGGAAGAGGATAGCAAGAAGGGCAGGTAGGACGACAGGGCAAGGAAGGAGAAAGCCCTGAAAGAAGATAGGTGTGGTTGTGAAGGGAAGGCAAAGAGGATGGAATGGAGGCCAACGAGAGAGCGGGTAGATTGATGCCAACAAGTGGTAGGAGTATAGAGAAGAACCCATGGCAGGAGTAGCTAGAGCCATGAGGGAGTTAATGAGGGACAGAGCTAGAAGTGCTAGAGGGCCATCATTCCGAGGAGTAGGAATGAGGTAAAGGGCGACGAGAAAATCAGGAAGATAGGTGGGAGGTGTGACGATAGGAAATAGGGGCAACGAGTTAAAACAAAAGGTAAGAGAGAAAGAAGATGGTTTCATGCAGAAAGAGAGAGTGAGTGTAAAAGCAATGAAAGGTGGTGGACACAGGCCGGTGGATGGAACTGCGTCAACTCAAGTTGATGATATGTATTCCTCCACTTCCTTAACATCATAATTATATAATGCCAAATTCAGTGGTACTCAGAAATATTCAGAACTAGGGTCTCCTAGAACACTACCTGGGTGAGGAATGGGGTTGAAATGGAGAGAAAAGAAAAAGATAAAGAAACACCCTTAAATAAAGTGCAGAGAGGGATGGAGGGAGGTCAAGGAGAGAAGAGATCACTTGTTAAGGGAAAAAGCATAAGGAATATAACTCTGGCCAGGTAGCTCCTGAGACAGAGAGGGGATAATATAGGTAGCTGGTATAGAGAGGAAACTACTGTAGAAGCCACAGTAGCTAAGACAAGGGACATCTGGGCCACTGAGAATCTTAACTGGAATATCCAGAGTAAAACTGAGAGGATAACAAGGGGCTCAATTAGAGCGAAGAATATAGAGAGGTGTGAGAACAGAATTAAGAAACCTCATGCAGTTCAGAACAGGGACATGGTCTCCCTTTGTAGACTCCCTGGTAGGTCTTCTAAGGTAAACCATTGAAGTGAGGGTAGACGGGGAGAGAGGAATCTGAGAGAAGAATAATTGAGAGGCTGAAAAAGGCTAACCTAAGAGCTCTTAGGGGGAAATCTGAGGGAAATGAAAAGCAAACTCAAGCCACTTGGACTTGAGCGAGAGAGCAAACACGGAACACTTAAATACAAGACATAATGGGAAGTATACCTTCAGACTACTAATACTTCTTATGGTATTGTTTTAGGTTGAATTATAATCTGTGTCCAATATAGTGTGAAGGCAAGTAAGCACATAGAGGAAAGCAAATTGGGTGAAGAAAACTGCATCCGAGACAACTTAAGAATGGTGAGAGATGGAAAATAAGTGGCTAATAAGAGCAATAGAGGAGCAGGAAAAGAAGGGAAATGGACAGTCCAGGGGTGGGAACCTCTAGAAGAGACCAACACAAGAGAGGCAGAAAGACAAGATAGGAGCATATGAATACCCTTATCAATGCATACATGTTAGTTAATCCACCTGAGGTCAGAGTGAAAATAGAGGGTTGGGAGAGAGAATTAAATGATAGTATCACCAACCAAGATATTCTCACAAAAGAATGGGAAGACATGGTATAAGACCCGGGGAACACCCACGGCCGCCACACTCTATTCAGACAAATGATCAAGCAATACTAGGTCATGAAGAATGTAGTGGCCCGAGTCATGACTCTTAACAAGGAACAAGCATTAAACAAAGGATAGGAGGCACAGGAGGAAACCAAAGTGAAGGAACCCAACAGAGCAGATCTCCTCAGAGATATAACAGCTATTCAGATTCAAACATATCGAAACAACCTGGCACTGAGTAGGATCGAGCAAAGTCTGTAGGACATGAGGAGAAGCGAGATGTCAAGATCTAGTGCTAAAGCCCCAGCCCCTGTGGAGTCCTCGGACAAGGAGTAAAACATATTTCTAGATAAAATTTTGTTTTTTATGTCGAGTAGCTTCTACTTTTCAAAGCTAATATTCAATATAGATAAAATAGACAATGTTGTAAAGATGGTAGAAAAAGGCTTATTTAAATTTTGGACAATGTTTAACGCTGACAGGTGGCCAACCTAGTTTCCTACGAGTTGGTTGAGGCAACCTATTACGATTGGAAAAACTTGATTTTGGTTAGTTAATATAAATAGAGAAAGTACTACCAATTTACAAAAAAAAGTATTATATAAATTAACTATTTTTATATAATATTACCATATAAATTGATATCATTAAATTATTATTTTATAATATCGAAATTAAATAATTAATTATCACATAACAACTAGTTTTTAACTAAATATTGAATAATTAAAAAGATATTCCATTACCACTTTTTCTTAAATAATATTTTACCAACGACTAGTTTTCAACAACGAACTCTGGGCAATGATGCATCCATGCTATTTATTCCTTCCGATTGATTGTTTTCTCACCTTGTCTTGAAGATGAACCACATTAGTTGGTACAAAACACCGACCAAATCCTAATGATCTGATTAATATGAAAGACTTATATCTACATTATAGATTACAAAAGTCTTAGATCTAACAAAATACATCTAAGAAAGACAGTTTTAATGCATAAATCGTGCATCTGTGTATCTGTAATTATTTTTGTAGTTTATGTATTTTCACTCTATATATGAAATTTTATGAACGAATGCTTATCTAATACGTGAAAGTAATAAATCAGTGTAATTTATAAATGTTATGAATGTTTTGTTAGGTTCCTATACCAATAAGAATCATAATTTTGAATGACTAAGGTTAAACCTTGTAATATTGTACATACCTTTTCTTTCTGCAAGTCTTTTCTAGTATTAAAAAGAAAAAATTAAAAAATTTAAATAGGGTATGTCATAAAAGAATAATCAAAGGACAAAAAGAATGGAAAAGGCCAAAAAAGAAAGATATATGAACCCCCAAAGACAAAAAGAGACCATGAAACTGTGCAAGTCAAAATGCCACTACTATTTACTTTTATGCATAATAATGATTGTGTGTAGCTTGTTACTCATGCCACAATCCATGATAGTCAAAATGCTTAAACTTGGCTATTTCATGTTTTGAATTTTATGTCTATAGTTAGAGATTAAAATCTGGCCAAACAGTGTAATCTTGGCAGATCATTAGATAGGTAGACTAAGTAAAAGGAGCTCATCAGTTTAATCTGAGCCCTTGGATGATATAAGGTTATAATTAGATAGTTTACTTTGTGAAAGAAAAGAAAAATATTGATAAGGGTTTTCTAGCCTAAATGCACCCAAATAAAGTGAAGAAAAAATGGTAGGATGAGTAAATGGGTAAGTAGTAGAAAGGTTGCAGAAAAATCATGTGATTACATAAAGGCACTTATGTCATTGTTTTAAATGCATCTTTCAAATTAGCATAAGAAGTAAGAAAAGCAAAGACAATGGTTCACAATACGGTTTATTTAACATCCCTCATTCATTTCACATGTTTACTTCACTAAGTTCCCATAAATAAGTTCTAATGCTTAGAATCCTTTAATTCTAAGGGGCTCAGAGCATTTCTCTGACTTTTGGAGGGACTGGACCCTCGGCTTGATGATTTATGGGACAAGTACTAGAACCCCCTGTATAAAAATCCATTTCCACTCATTTGTCTAATAAAATCACACTTTCCTATGATATACACCTTTTACTTAGGAAAAGTGACTCACCCCCATGTAAGTCCTATTTCACCAAAAAACCCACTAAAAGTTTTTATCCTAAGTGTAAATCAAAATGTGCAATCGCATACACTTAGCCCCTTTTTCCTTGAGAAAATCCAGTTTACCATCACTTTCATATTAATTAAACTAACTTTATTATATAAAATTCCCGAAAAACCCATTGGCCCGTATATGTTTAACTCATTTATATAAAGAAATCCCACCCCTTAGTTTATTTATAAACTATATGACTACCCCATATCCAACAAAATATATTAAAACCCTGCTCTTAGTCTTTAATCCTATATTAAAGTGCCCCCGATCAAATTAAGTTTTAATTTAATCTTATACCACCGGTGATTAGACCCATGGGCCCCCCGAAAACGTTTTGTGTAAATCACCATGCAACTCCATCACCTGATTCCGGTACGATATCCCTTCCCCACATCCAATGGCCCATAATCATATCGACCGCACCCGATGACTGAACAATAGCCAGCCGATAAAGTGGTTTTCCTCCTGACCCCCGATGCTATGTGTCAAATGATGAATGGAATCTGGTGACCCCTCCTGAATACCACCCACACCACAAAAGCGGTGTGATGGCCCTCCAAACTGCTTCCCACATATAACTGAAAAAACTGCCCACTGTTCATCAATTAATGAACCCGCCAAAATTAACTTTTCTTCTTTATAAACCCAGTTACCCCTCTTTTCACTCTTTTTGCGCATTTGCTATGTGAGAACTCACAAATCCATTGTGACCCCTGCAAACAATGAATTTTCTCACAGACCTCTGCCATTGCTCCATAGCTGCTGCAGATAGCCCATCTCATTCATCAGTCTGTACCAAAACTGTACGAACCTATGTAGCTACCATCAACCACCATTTTCAGTCAATTTCACCCAACTCCAGGTATTTAACCGTGTAATACTAACTCCATTGTCAAATTCCAAGTAAACTCACCCTCATAACACTGTTAATTAAGTAAAAAATATCAAATTTACTTTAATTTTAACACTTTGAGCCATAACCATTTGCAACACCTCCGTTTACCTAAAACCCTCTAAAAATCCCAAGAACCTTTGTTGAAACCCCCAGAGTGTAATTCAAATCCACAAGAACTGAATTATGGTTGCCCCCATAACCATGGATGTTAGACCAATTACAACTCCCCATTTGGACCTGGACCACCTTCCCCCGACTAACAGGGACATCCAAATAAAAGACACTACTGCCCTAGAGCCCCTTCTCAAAGTGCATTGCCAAAGTAGGGATAGATACCTTAACCATGCTGATGAGATTGGCCTTTGGGAGTCAAATTTACCCAAATACCAGTTCCCTGAAGTTCACATCTTCCTAGAAATTGTTCATATGTGCTACACATGCTACATCCCCAACCATAGAACCATAATGTCTCATGACCAGAAGGTCCTATTCATTATCACAGCTGAGTCCATAAATGAAATGTTGCAGTTCCAACCAGGGAAAAACCTAACTCCACTCTCAATTGGAGACCTATTGGACTGGTATCCTAAGCTAAGCCCTGCAAAATTGGCCTAGTTATTCCAAACCTTCATTAGGGGTGAAAAACACATCCCCAAGGACTCCCCTCCATATGTATCAGACATTTTCTCTCCATGGGGCTAGGACATTGTATCTATGATATCATGTGTGTTAGGTTACACCACAAGTGAGTACATTGATGAAAATATCCTTGCTTTTATGTCCATTTATACTCTAGGATAACCTTCTGCAGCCATATATGACTTTGCCACACTCATAGCTGATAGAATGCATGAGCAATTCACATGAATGGGAAATGAGAGGGTGTTCAAATACTCCTATGCATTATACCATCTGTTTTTGTACTATCATTCAGAGAAATTTCTCTTCACTCTCAAAAAGCTTGACTCTAGGGGCCAGCCCATATCTCTCATCTTTTGGACTCCAATTTTCCATGAATTTAGATCACCTTATACATACTCTGACTTCATAGACTCTTTTGTGCATTCAATCATGGCTATGCTCACTGGGAATCCTTCACCTAGGATAAGCCTAGAAATAAAGAGAGTCCTCTAGCTTTCCAAGCAGACCAAGGTGGGCGATTGGTACCTTTACCAAAACCACATAGAAATCATAATATATGGTTGCCTTCTTGCACCATATAAGTTGCCAAGATACCTCCCTATGAGGTTGTTTGCCTTAGAGTATTACAAACAAATCATCAATGCGAATAAAGTCAACTTCGTCAATGCCAAGAAGAAGGCCTATTTTAAAATAAAAGATCAATTAGGTCCCTTCATATGTAATTCCAAAAAGGCAGGGAAAGAGGCAGCCCTAATCCTATAAAGAATGAAGTTCCAAAGGAGTTTTGTGTGGAGATATGACCCTTTGGAATTCATTACCAAGAAAAGGCAAAAGGTCAAGCTAGGTACTTTCATCCACCACCCCATACCAGAAATAGAGGCATATGCCAATCAACCAGAATGGGTGGAAGGTACTCTCATAGATAGAGACAACACCACAATACATGTAGAAAATGCCCTGATTCATTTGGAAAAGTAGCTTGATCACAACTCTTTCCTGCAGGTACCAGAAGAGCAAGAAAGAGCTGTGAGCACCCCTCCAATCATGCAGACTCCTCAGAATGAGGAGAAGATTCCAAAAAGAAACAGAGAGGGAGCTTCCACTTCAGGAATGGACACCTCAAATTTGCAATAGGAAACAAGTAAGAGGCAAAGGCTCAATCCAACCTCTGAACAGGAATACATCGAAGAATCAACACAGGTTACAAACACAGAAGTAGGAAAAAGTAGGCCTGCTACTCCATCTGAAAGCATGCAATAGCCTTCCACATCACAAACTTAGATGTTGGAAAGGCAACTTAGTGTGGAAGTATCTTCCTTTAGTAGGCCTACTGATAAATACTAGGACATAAAAGATAGGTACAAGGAAATCAAAGCAAGAAATGAGAGGCTTAAGGCCCAAACATATGCTCAGTACCTAAAGCTGACTCCCACCAATCAAACAAGACTAATGTTAGCCTTTGACACTAAAGAGGGAAAATTGTAGATGCCTTTCATCAAACCTACAACTCAACAGCCCAAGACAACATCTAATTTCAAAAGGGTTGATTTTGAGGTGTTGGAAAGGGATATTCATCCCATAGACCAGATTGAACTGCACAAACATGCTGGAGAGATGGTATACTCCACCATGACAGGTAAAGCCATAGCTACTTATCATCTACAAAATTATTTAAACAACATCTTAGCACAATTTCAGTTAGAGAAGGCCTCTTCATAGGCCAAGGTTACAAGGATCAAGTCCTTAACAGACTTAGTGATTGAATTGGGACACGATCCCAAGGATATAAAAGCTACAGAGTAGCTTATAAAAAATAAAAATGATGATATTGTTGCACTTAAGAGGCAATTAAAAATACCCCAGCTACAACATCCTCAAACTCTAGAAGTCGTAGGGATCCAAACCAGACATGAGGAATTGATGGATTTGGTCCTAAAGTTGAATGCTCAATTAAAGGAGACAAAAAAGGAGTTGGATGATTTAATTCAATTGAGGCAAAGTGACTTTGCCACAACTTCTAAATATGTCATCCCCAGAGTATCCACAATAGTCCCTTCTACATTGGCAGCTTCACTAGCACCTATCGGTCCACCTACCACAACATTGTCAGTCACAGCAGAATCTACAAAAACAGGTACATCAAGAGAGAAAGTATCAGAATTGGTTAAAGCCATGGAAGAGATGTCTATCCAGGCTACAAAAATGAACAGATTGAGAGAAAAGGTGGCTAGTTTAGAAACTGACTACAAACTTGCCTAGCTTAAGCAAAAGGAAGAAGCACAAAAGGCCCCAAAGAATGAGTGAAAGAATCAAAGTCTTAGAGAAAGACTTAACACTAGAGAATCCCCTTGGGAAAACGAAGGAAATGTTGTGGGCCAATATCATTGACTCTGTCAAGGATATTTGGCCATGAATTCAAGCTATTTTTGAGCAGACAAAGTTAGTAAAGATAGCTACAGAAGCTATCCAAAAGGTCAAAGAAGAATTAGAAGACATGCCTGAGGATGCCGGTAGACTCATCCACTTCCTCAACAACAAAAATACGCATGAGCTCCAAGAACTCAATATAGAATATAGAACTGAGACCAATTTGGAAATAAGGAAGCAGGGAAAATTTTAAGAACACCCCCTAAATTTATAAGTATAATAAATGGGCGAATCTTCATGGTATATAGGAAAAATGGAAGGCGATTTTATCAATAATATAATATGTATATATAATTTTTTGGCGAATCTCTCACTAGTCATGGCAAATATTTTACTCAATTATAAAATCTTGTAAGATCTTGGTATTACCTTGGGTTATCATAAACCTGGAGCTTAAAAATTACTATTAGTAATTTATAAAAATTAATAAAATTAATAGTTGATTTTTAGGGATCAAATATTTTTTCACTATGTGCTAGTTTGCATATCACGATATTTGATACCTCTATGCTAGTTTAATTCCCCCATTTAAATAGGCTACATTCTAGGTGAATACCATGGGTGAATACCATGTGCCATTTTGGTGAATACCATGGGTGAATACCATGTGCCATTTTGGTGAATACCATGGGTGAATACCATGTGCCATTTTTATTTTTATTAATACTAATATTAGGGTTAATAATGTTTTTTTTCATTGTATTAATAACAATCTAGTCCATGGTATTTGTCCCATATTATTTTGCCCATAGGTTTTACCTAAATATAACGCATTTTTGAGTGTTCGTAAATATAAGGTGACTTATGCAGTAAACATAAAAAAATGTTTTATTTGTTTACTATACCTCTCATTTATTTGTATTTTTATTAATTTACCATACCTCTTTTACAAATATGGTATTTGGCCCATAGGATTAACTTAAATAAAACCTCTTTCTGAGCCTACATAAATAGAACGAGGGTTATGGACTAAATATAAAAAGAGGTTTTATTTATTTACCATACGTCTAGTTTATTTATATTTTTATTGATTTACCATAACTTTTGAGTAAGTATAAAATGATGTTTTATTTATTTACCATATAAAAAAAAATGTTTTATTTATTTACCATACTTTTCATTTATTTATATTTTTATTAATTCACCATACCTCTTTTATAAATATGGTATTTGGCCCATAGGATTCACTTAAATAAAACCTATTCTTGAAAATGGGCGAATGGATTCACTTAAATAAAACCTATTCTTGAAAATGGGCGAATGGAAGGTTGTAACTCCTAATTTCAAGGGCTAAATTTACCTTTTTTACCCTCTCCCTTAAAATAAGGTGGGCTATTTGAGGTGATTTGTAAAAATGTACTATGATACAAATATTCGCCCACTAAAAATTTAAAACCCCTTAATTTCGCCAAAGGGCGAACATTCGCCCCTAAAATTTTCTATGAAACCAACTTGTGAAGGTTCTTCCTAACCTATTCATGAACTGATTCCAGTTTGAGTTAGTTCAGTTGGGCTTCGAATCTTTATAGAAGGGAAGTTGTTTGCCACCTTCTCATGGAAGCTTCTTAGTGATAAAGCCAATCCCATGAATCTTGTGGATGATCCTAACTCCTTCTCCTCTTTCTATATAAGCTTATCCTTTTGCCTTTGACAAGCTAGTTAGTAATTCTACTCTTCAAGCTCCAAACTCTAAGTCCCAAAGTCTGGGAATTGCTAAGCTCATGCTACAAGAGGCCTTCTTCACCTCCATAAGGCTAAATCTTAAATGAGGAGATTCTTGTCCAAGTAACCAAGGAGAGAGAGGCTTGTTCCCCATTCCCAACAAGCTTTGAAAGGCATGTGTTGCTGATCACCCAGCCAAAGGAGGATTTGACGTCAGAACTATGGTTGTATTCTTCTTTGTTTATCAATAATAATAGACGACTATCATTATGGTTCCACTCTTATTTTCTTTATAAAGATGTTTGAGTTATATCCTTTCTGACTAATATATAGTTGCATCTCTTGGATTTTATGCTTGTATTTGTGTCGTTCTTTGCATGTGCAGGTGTCCATTCACGGGGATCGTGAGGATTGTGACCAGCTAGAGTGAAAGAACGGGAGCGACGACTCCTCTACAAGTACTAGCATTGGATTCGAGGTAGGCCCTCATCATCGGTCTTTAATTTGCAATTAGGAACCTGCGTGTTAGCGTTGTTTGATTATTGATAGACCCCATTTGGGCTAGTGTGATCGCCTCTATCCACAGAGGGGATTTACCTCCACAACAATTTGGTGACTTCGCTGGGGAATTGGATTTTTGCCTTGTTGTTTGTTTTGTCTTGTTGTTTGATTTGTAAACTTTAGACGGAGCTTGAGGTACAGCCAGATAGCCTTCAAAATGCTATTGCTCTGCATTAACAAAGTAGATCAATGCCACTTCAGTCCATCTCCGGTTTGGTTTACGAACTGAATGGCTTGGAACTTGCCTTGTTTCTTGGTTATTTCTTGGTTTCTCCTGCTTGATTAGCTTTCTGGGTTGAATGCATGTGTTGCTTCTTGCCTCTTGGTGTACCTAGGTATTCTTGATTTGGCCTTGGCTCTTTTGTTTTTATTTTTACATAACAAACTCAGCTGGTGGTGGTTTATAGCATTACAGTCGCGGCCAGTTGGCACAAGTTGCACATTTACAACCTGCACCAATCCCTGAAAGGCGCTAGTTGCAGCCTGACAGTCGCGCCAGGCTTGGGAAATTTTGAAGTTTGCTTGGCTGTGAACCTTCTGAACTTGGTTTTTGTCCTGGGTACCTTTTTCAGACTACTTGAGTGTGTTGGAGTGTGATTTGACTGGCTTTGATCGTTACCCTTTGGGTGTTTTCTTTTTTCTATCGATTTCACATTTCTAGCCCTAAGGTATCTAGTGGCTTTGTGTGTCGAGCCTTCCTCAGGTGTTTTGATCTTTTTGTGGTCCAGTCGACTCTTTGTTTGCTCCCTTGGACTTGTTTGGTAGTTTTGGATCATTTTGCTGCGTTATTTGGGTGACTTGCTTTGTGTTCACTTGAATTCTGCTTCGTCTCACTTTGAGCCTAGATTACATGGCTCATTGGTGTCTTTGGGACTTTTCTCGTTCTTTGGAGGTTTGCTTTGTGATTTAGGGAATTGAATGTTCTTGTATTGAATAGAATTGGTTTGCTGTCATTTCTCAAAGTTGTTTAGTGCATTTTTCCATCAACAAAAGAAAAATATCTTTTGCTTTGTATTAGTTAATGAGAATTAGAAGCTTTTCGTTTTGATTAGTGATTAGTGATCTTGAAAGAAAAGTTTGTTAATTTCCATTAGCTGCATTAGGGAATTTCTTTGTTGTTTTTTGATCATTTCGTTTGCGTGAAAGCTCTCAAACCATCTCGTAACTAGCATTCATCGAATGAAATGACATATTTTGGCATATAGTTTGCATTTAGGGAATTTTGAGAGATTACATACGGTAGGGCCTGAAAACTGAAACCTAATACAAGATCAACTTTAAAATAAACCGAATGAATCTAACAATGCATTGGAACATAACTCTCACTTTTTAGAGGTCTAGGCTAGAGACGTGCTCCGGCGTCATTAAACCTAGTCACTTTTGTTTCCACTCAAGGTTGGGTGATTCCTCCTTTTGTGACTCAATTGTGGTCTAGTACAGACTTGTTCTCCCACGTATCGTCGAGTATATGGGGAGACTCCACTAGGTTATCATCCTTTATCCATAGGAAGTCGTGTCTGCTGCTTTACGATCCGTAACACACCGAACAAAACATTCGGGAAGATTGACTGCCGTACGGAAAGTCCTTGGTTTTCATACAATTGCTAAGGTGTATATGCAGTTTTACGGATTGTCTGGTAAACCTTTTGCCTAGCTCTCTAGAGTAGTCACTTTTGATCCTTTTCGAACTCCTTAAAAGAAAAGGCTCATTTGAGCACTTGTCACTTCAGGCTCATTAAACATTCGAAGGCAACTAGAGTCATATTTTTGTCCTTTTCTCGACTCTTTAAATATGAAAAGGTCAAGTTATGTCCTTGTGTCTTAAAATTAAATTACCCGCAATCACATGCCCTGTTAGATTCTACTTTTTTTCCATTTGATTGTGCGTCTTGGATCTTTTTCAGCCCCGTGTGTGATTTTCGGTTTTTGATGGCAACTTTTCCAGAGTTCACCAACCCAGGAATCCCCTCTGATGGGAATCCTGGTCATTTTCCTCCTTTTGGGAATGTTGGTGCTTCTTACATGGAAATGTTGTCCCTTCCTCGGTTAACTGTTGGGTTGCCTGTTTGTTTGTTCTCAACCTCTATGGTCTCTAATGTCTCAACTACTGGTTAATCAGTTCCTCCACCCGAACAGCATCATGTTGATTCCAAGGTGGACCTCTCCCCTTCTTCGCCTGTTTCCACGTCTTCATCTTCTACTTTGCCTGGTGAAAGTCTAGATTCAAGTAACTAGGTGGCTAAGAAGAAGAAGAAGAAGAAGAATAAGAAGAAGAAGAAGAAGAAGTCACCTAAGCGAGAGGCTAAAAGTGTAGCTACTACCCCGAGTACAGTTCAGGTCGGAACTCCTTCTGCTCCTCCCCGAAAGGTTAAGTTTCCTTTTAAATTGTGCAAGGATGACCATCTTTTTCATGATTGTCCTGGAATTCCCAGGATCTTAGAATTATGGTCTCACGATCCGACCTACCCTTCATCACCCTCTGGAGCTCATGGTGATGCTACCCTATCAACTGGCAAGGGTAAGAAGAACGGGAAGATTCGATTCCCCTATAGGCTATGTGAAGGCAACCATCCCCTTCACCTTTGTTCGCTCATGGATAAAGCTTCTGTTGTTTTGGAAAGTCTTACAGCTTCTTCACCCCAAATCCCTGTTGGTTATCAGAGGCTCTCTTCAGATCCTCTCCTTGTTGACAAAGAGATTGTCTTAGATCCTTCTCTTGTCCATCCTCCTCTTTCCGAACCTGGCTGTGTTAAGCCTGTTCCAGACCAACCATTGGTCGGAGAGATTGTCAACTTGGGTTCACCGCCTGTTGATCACTCTGTTTCAAAAGAGCGTCATCCTCATTTTCTTCTCATATCGTCAGATTCTCCTGAGTCCAAAAATGACTTTCCTATCCCAGCTGATCCCAAGGGTCCTTCTTTGGAGCAGGGGGCAATCATACAATTCCCCCACCAAGTAGTTCAGTCGTTTCCTTTGACTGGAGTCATTTGACTACCTTCTGCCTTCCATCCCATTTGCCTTTCCAGATTACAGTACATGCCTATGATAAGGCAGTACCTAGCAATGTCTTGGATGAGGGTGCATCTGTGAGTCTTATGCCTTCCACTACTTGGAAAGCTTTGGGATCCCCACAGCTTGTGCTGGTCACACATAATTTGATGGCGTTTGATGGAGGAACTAGTCAAACATTACGGTTCCTTCCGAAGTTCCCTATTACTTTGAGAGAAAAAACTATCTATATAGACGTACTAGTTACCCAAGGTGCTTTAGATTTCAGTCTTCTCCTTGGTCATGAATATGTTTATGCCATGGGGGCCCTTGTCTCTTCACTTTTCCGTGTGGTTTGCTTTCCACACGACGGAAGGATTGTGACTATAAATCAATTATCGTTCTTTAGTCCCCCGGTGCCTCCTGCGTAGTTGTCATCCCCTACTGGTTTTTATCCACTGGTTGTATCTGCCCCACCATAGGTCAACTAATGGGCTACTTATCCCGTGCCTGTATCTAGTTATGATGCCATCGTGCATAGTGTCCTGGGGGCATTGGGTCCTGAATTCCAAGATGTTGTCCTTCCACCGGGAGTGACACTCTTGGACGCAACGACTTCTTGTTCATTATGATGAAGTTCATTCGGAGCATGGTTCGCTTTCCTATGTCAATCACCTTAAAAAATGAAACTAGGACTGGGCAGAGCATGGTTCGCTTTCCTATGTCAAGCTCCTTAAAAAATGAAACTAGGACTGGTCGGAGCATAGCTCGCTTTCCTATGTCAAGCTCCTTAAAAACTGAAACTGGGTCTAGTCAGAGCATAGTTTGCTTTCCTATGTCAAGCTCCTTAAAAAATGAAACTGGGTCTGTTCGAGCATAGTTCCTGATCTTGTGTCAGGCTCGTTAAAAAATGAAACAAGGGTTATGAGGACAGTTCTTTTACTGTGTCAACCTCATTAAAAAATGAAACAACCCCCTTTCCAAATCGAGTCTTTTTATTAAGATCTCGTAAAACACAAGTCGAGTCTTTCCAAGATCTCGAAAGTGAACCTTCATTCCATCCACTTTGTTGAATGCAATGAAGCTTGGGGCATGTACCTTGTTTTGCGTCATTATGCTGGGGGCATGCAAACTTATAACAAGCATAGTTTTTCATTTCAAGCTTGTGTAAACATGAAACCGAATCCAAGCAGAGTTCTCCATGGTTCAAGCTTGTGTAAAAATGAACCCATACCCATTTTACATCTCGTGATTGTTGTCTTTATCTGCTAAATCCTATTAGATGAGCCTTGGTTGTTTTCATTCCATCGCCACCATCTCTTTGGCCGATCATATGCTTTCACTTGGTTCTTTTACCTTTCTTGAGGAACCACAGTGATGAGTGGTTTTGTTAGCCAGCCTCTTGACCATTACATGTTTTGAGCAGTTCCACCATTGTCGGAACCAGTTGCTACCCTTTATACCACTCGTTCCTCTAGGACGAGTCACCTTTGAGCTCTTTTCTGACTCGTAAAATATGAAAAGATTGCCGATTATTTTTTCCCTTTTTGACTCATTAAAGAGAATAAACTGGAGGTCTACTTTCAGCTCTTTTCTGACTGTCTAAATATGAAAAGAATGCTGAGTTATTCCTCTCGACTCGCTAAACGTAAATGAGAGGCGGTCGTCTTTAAACTCTTTTTCGACCGTATAAAGATGAAAAGATCATCGAAAATTTTTCATTTTAGGTTCGTTAACGGTTACGAAACGACATGATTTCGTTCACTTTTTTACTTTTTCAAGTCGAAATCACTAAGCATGAAAAGTACTCCTTGATCATAATAATCGAGCAGTTCTTTCAAGCATTGTTTTATACTTTTTCGGGCTCGAGAGACACAACTTCATGAAAAAGGACACCCCTGGAGTTTACTGTTCCACTGTCTTTTCAAACTCTCTAAACATGAAAAGATCTCGAGTTCTTCCTTTGTCAAACTCGTTAAAACTTAATGACATCAGATTCCATCGAAATGATGCCTTACAAGCATATGCTATCCCTGTCACACTTGTCATAAAAAATAACCGAGGTACTCACCAGAAATGGCGGGGAAAATGGAACCAAAATTATTGTCATGTCGGCAGTATGTCGCTCTTGAACATGGTACTTGTCTGCATTCATGTCTGGGTGGGAACATCTCATATTGTTTTTACACTTGCCTCCGTGGGTTTGGGTATCCTGTTTGACCTCTCATCTGCTCATTGCCCTGTCACCATGACCCCTGATCATTTGATGTCAAATACTTCCAAGTCCGATGTCGTGCCGCCAATATGTTCAAGAGAAGTTGACCTTTGTAGAATACTCAACCTCCCTCTGATACCTCACACAAAAAATCTTATCCTTCTCTATCTCGTGTTGATGATGTGGGAAACATTATGGCCCACCTTCAATCAAGGTCGCTTCCTGTCAACTTCAGCTCATTATCCAGGAAGTTGACTTAGAGACTCACTTCAGATGCCTTAGAGCCTGCATGCCTCAATGGCAGGTTCTTCGTGTTCGACGCGAGGTTTTCATCATTGGCCTCCGATCAAATGATTCTACGGGTGTTCGACGCCGGCTCATTGATTCGCACGCCGTAGATTGTACCTATAGTACCTTGAGGACCATTGTCATTATTGGTGGTACCTCTCGCATCTGTTAACACTTTTCATCATTGACTGGTAATTAGACGATGTTCCTTCATGTTCGACATCGACTCCCATATTTGCATGCTTGAACTTGTACTTTGTTCGGGTCGAGATGGAGTGCAAGACCTTGGATTTTGTCTGTTGAGATCCAGATTGCGATTTTGTGGATTATTATAATCATTACATGACTCATTCGCTGGATGGATGCGACCATGCTTGAGTCTGTTCATCGATCCTCACTGGATGGCTGCGTCCATACCTTGGATCTAGACTTTTATGTACTCTGCTATGGATGGCTATGCCCTTACCACATACATCATGTACTTGAGATATCAGTTGTACTTTTTCATGCAGGTTCTCCGACGGCAGTGTTTTCAGTTGCCCATGTTCTTGCAAAGCATTTCACCCCTCTCTCTCTCAAGCCTCATGCTTTAGGGGGCATCTGTTACATAGTAATTTGTCACTGTCCCTATTACCCCTTCTACCACACATTGGAGGACTTATTCCGAGACCTGTGAGAAGTGACATAACCTGAAAACACTTGCATTGTATCCCCTTGAGTATGTACTTCATATGCCCTAAAGGCACCTTCTGCAAAATACGCATAAAAGTAGCCCTTTTTCCATTAGTGTTGTTCTAGAGTGTATCAATCGCGCCAATGGGGGAAATCTTCCAAAGAGGGCATGCCAGCTGGCACTCTGTCTCAGAGTCGCACTCGTGCCAGCCCAGTTGGGTAAAGGTTTTAACAAACCAACTTGCGAAGGTTCTTCCTAACCTATTCATGAATTGATTCCAAATTGAGTTAGTTCAGTTCGGCTTCGAATCTCCATAGAAGGGAAGTTGTTTGCCACCTTCTCATGGAAGCTTCTTAGTGATAAAGCCAATCCCATGAATCTTGTGGATGATCCTAACTCCTTCTCTTCTTTCTATATAAGCTTGTCCTTTTTCCTTTGACAAGCTAGTTAGTAATTCTACTCTTCAAGCTCCAAATTCTAAGTCCCAAAGTCTGGGAATTGCTAAGCTCATGCTACAAGAGGCCTTCTTCACCCCCATAAGGCTAAATCTTAAATAAGGAGATTCTTGTCCAATTAATCAAAGAGAGAGAGGCTTGATCCCCATTCCCAACAAGCTTTGCAAGGCATGTGTTGCTGATCACCCAGCCAAAGGAGGATTTGACGTCAGAACTATGGTTGTATTCTTCTTTGTTTATAAATAATAATATACGATTATCATTATGGTTCCACTCTTATTGTCTTTATAACGATGTTTGAGTTATATCCTTTCTGACTAATATATAGTTGCATCTCTTGGATTTTATGTTTGTATTTGTGTCATTCTTTGCATGTGTAGGGTTCCGTTCACGGGGATCGTGATGATTGTGACCAGCCGAAGCGAAAGAATGGGAGTGACAACTCTTCTACAAGTACTAGCATTGGATTCGAGGTAGGCCCTCATCATCGGTATTTAATTTGCAATTAGGAACCTGCGTTTTAGCATTGTTTGATTGTTTCTAGACCCCATTTGGCTAGTGGGATCGCCTCTGTTCGCAGAGGGGATTTACCTCCACAACACCCACTGACTATCTGAGATAGGATAATTAAAATTTACATCCAACAAATTTTGTAGTTCTTCTTTCACAATGTCACTGAGGTGAGGATTCAACGTTCTCTCAAGCTGTTGGATGGTGCGAGCATCCTTATTAATGTAGATATGATGGGTACATAGTTGAGGATCAACAATACCTTTCATGTCTGAGTATTCGTGGGAAAAAGGTTTTTTATATTTCCAAAGCACCTGAATAAGCCATTATTGCTGATGACTATCAAAGTTACTATTAATGTTAAGCATTTTACCAAGGTCAATCTCAATTGGCCTACTGTTATAAACAATAGTCGTGAGTATATGCTAATCGGCTGTGTCCCTCGAGGGATCTCGCTTTGCTTCATTATCGAGGATGGCCTTTAACACTTGGCATGTTAGATTATTCATTGAAACTAGTCTATTAATGAAGTTGTTAATCTCATCATCTTCTGTCTGATTCTTAAATTCAAGAGCTTCTTCCAGTCTGAGAGGATAGCGTATGTTTTCTTCTAAGTATCTAGGTGGGTGTAACTGAGTATTTACAATAGGTAGACTTAGTTTAGATGGGGGATACAAAACAAGATTCTTCACATCATTTGCTTGATTAATAGTCATGATTGTTGCATGACATCCTATATAAGCATTTGTTGTTGTTAACCAAGGTTGACCCAATATCAAAGGATGTACATCTAGCCTACTTCTTGGGTTGATGACTAGAAATTCCATAGGATATTCCTAGGAATCGACCGAAATAGTCACATCCTGTAAGGTTCCTTCAGGTCTAACTACTGATCTATCAGCAAGCTCTAATAAGGTTGAGGTGGGTTCCAAAGCTATAATGCCCAGAACCTTGCAGTTTTCAGTAGTCAGAATATTAATGGCTACCCCAAGATCTACTAGTGTGTTTGGAAAGGGAAACCTTGTATATGAACCGCTACTATAGGATTTCCTAGGTCTTCATGTTTAATTGATGCTTGTTTACCCAAAAGAAGATCAGATAAAGCTCCTACCACACATACTATTGGTTGGTTTTTTGTTTTCCTTCGAGGCTTCTTCACACATAATTCCTTAATTGTTTTTGCATAAATTGGAATGTCTTGTATGGTCTGGATGAGCGGAATATTTATACAAAAATTTTTCAATTCCCCTAAGATATAAAAATGAGGATAGAAAGTGGGTTTAGCTATCGCTATTCTCTTAGGGAATGGGGGAGAAGAAATTATAATTTTATCAGAATTTTGCTACTCGACTGCATCTTCTCCCTATTTTATTTCTGTGGTAATCACAATCGAAGGATTTATTGTGGGTCATTTTTCGTTTTATTTTTATTTATTTTCTTTTGTGGTAATAATGTGCCCTAACCTTAGTCAAAGTTCATTTCATTCTAATGGTTTTTATGTCATTATCTAAATTCTCAAGGATTTTTGCATATTGAACTAGTTTATTATTAGGATTCAGATTTCATTGAGTTGGAAGTTGGCAGCGTACTGAAGGCTAAGGGTTTTGAAATGGACTTGGCAATGTGGGTTGAGGTTGAGAACTCATTCCCATGGGTAGATTATTCCTCCCCATAGGGCACTTCCAGTTTTGAGAGCAATTCACATTATGTGAGGTGCAAGCAACCCACTATGAAGGGTAAGTATTACTAGTTGAATTTTGCCAGAAGGAGGGAGAGAATTGTGAACTTGGCCAGCCAACTCCTAGGAAGGGTTGGTTTGGCTAGGGTTACATAGAATACTATTGATATTTCTAGGTAGAGAAGTGCAGTTGACCTTGCCTTGTTGTTGGCTTGTTGGGGCTTGACCCAAGTGCAGAAATGTTTTAGCCAAACAAATCCCAAAACTACTGGCCTTTTCGGCAACAGTGCGTGAAGCGCAGACTAAGTTCTCACCGAAGGCGGTATGGGAGGGTGTTGGAACTAGGTTTCCACACCCTACGGATGACTTTATGAGAGCTGGGAAGTTTGAAAACCGATCCTGCAGGCTTGCGTTGCTCCGCGCAGCCGTCTAATCTTCATGTAGCCCTGTAAAGAAACTGAAGAGGCATTATCTAGATCCCTTCTCCGTAATGTGTTATTATTATAGATCTGACTTAATTTTGTGGGCCCAGTATTCTCCTCAATCATCCAACATTCATAACAAGTGCACACAATCATAAACTATAAAGAGATGCATAAAATATAGCAGAAGCATAAACACACAGATCTACCAGCAAATGCACAATATTTCAGAATCAACTTATCCTTTTTTAAACTAATGTTCTGTTACAATCCCAACTTCGCCTTGCGCACTCAGCTACAGGGGTCTATGCACATAGTTGCGGACTCTACCAGGCCTTTGTGCACTCAGCTTCAGAGCCTCTTCCTACTACTATGACCCAAGACTCAAACTTACAGACTCAAAGAGCGAATTTCTCATTCAAAAACCCATAACACTTAATATCAGGACTAAAAGCTCACTTGTCCATTTAGAGCCTCGCTCTATTTATACATTCCCATGGTCTGTGAACCATGTGTAGGCTGACACATTCTATATTAAATTACAATATTTTAGAGCAGAAATCCCTAGACTCTCACGCTCCGTGCCCGCATTTTGCGAGCTCTTTACATTACACTGACCAAAACGTGGCTTTAAGCCCCAAAAACCCGTTATGGGGGGATCTAATGCCCAACAGGTCCCCAAAAAAATCATCATGACTCATCCCAATTCACTTAGCTCGTGTGGTGATCTTTCCTCAGATTCCGTCCAACATCTTCTATGCTTTTCTGACGTCTGCGACGCGTTCCTTCGTTGTCCAATGTATCAATTGTGTGCAACTCTCCGATGAATCGTTATCAAAGGCACCTTCTTTCCTTAACGCATATGTATCCTACATTTGGGCTAGCCTTGCCTCGATCATGGTGGTGACCGTGAATGATCGAGGTAAAGCTAGCACGATGGTGCTACTCTATGACTTTCGGTGTTGTAGAGGGCTATGTCATCAGTCACAGCTCTGCGATCTGCAAGTTTAGCTCCAACTGAACCTTCGTGGCTTCATCTTGGGTCTTGCGAAGTCCAGCTACCAGTTGGTGAATATTTTCTGTAGTGGAGAGTGTTGCTAGCATGGTCAACTCTGGTATGTTGCTATAGGCCCCCTCCATGGCCTTTTCTGATCCCTAGTTTTGTGTGACCAAGTTATCGTGCTATAGGCTAAGCTATTCTAAATTTAACTTCTACTCGCTCAAGACTTGGAGGGCGCGGCCCTCCCTGACGTGAAGCTTAGAATTTACCCCATCTTGTAGCTGGTATAGGGTTTCTCTGGGAAGGGCAGCCAAATGCAACCCCTATCCCCTCATGTCACCTTCATATTCTGCTAAGGCTAGACCTTTTGGTAACACCAAAGTGTTCGTTGTGTGGGTATGCAACATCTACTTAGCTTCGGATGCACCTTCTGCAAGGTGGAGTGTCTTCATTCCTGGGGATTGCACTTGTAATTCCTGTAACTGTGCTTTGAGCGCCCCTAACACAGTTGTCTGCTCTGTCATTAATTCTTCAAGAGCATCCTTAGTGACATCACGAACTAGTTTACCACTGTTAAGAAGGTCTCCCTCAAAGGCATTCATTGCCTTTGCATTTTTCCTTGCGGTTGGATTTTCTTGGATGTGCGGCCTCTTGAGTTGAGTCAATTTTGATGTATGGTCCGTGCATTCCTCTGTCTCAGCCTCCCACTTTATGTCCTATTCTGTGGAAATTTCCCTTCCTTCCTCAGTCTCTTTGGTAGGTGCAGTTGTGGTTTCTGCATTTTCCGCTGTCACTACTACCTTAGCCACCTTCTGCTGCATGGCCACTTCCTGTTCTTGGCACTTTCTCTGCACTGGCTTCGTGATGTGCATCTTGGTTTCCTTCTTACACTATTGTGCTGCACTTTTTACCAGTTCTGCCAAGTCTAGAGCACACCATTCCAGAGACCATGATGCCATCACATCAAATATTGCATCATTTGTTGTAATGAACAGAAGCTCTGCCCATATTTGGGTTAGATCCTTGCACGCCCAGATATACAAGTTTTGCATATCTACCTTAAACTCTTCCACGCTTTGCAATATTTTATATATGGTAGGGGACAAGCATGGCCTATGGTTGATCCATGTTCATATGATCACCTCTGCAAATGCCCAAAACACTTTTATCTCAAGAATCCTCGTCGTGTATTTTATTTCCCAAAGCGAGGTGTACCTCATGGCCTCTGGTAGGTTCCTCTCAATGGTGGGAAATTGGTTGTCCTCCAGCAGCTCCCCTACAACCAACAGGATGGATAAGAGCAACCATGCATAGTGGAAGGTCTTACCCTGCTCCTAGGCATCCCTACAATTTGTCAAAAGCTCATCGCAAAGAAACTGCACCAAGTTGAACTAGACCCCCTCTGTGCACTGCTCTGCCAATGTAATAACAGATGTTGGCACCTCATCTGCATGGCATTTCCTCATTAGCTTGCTAGCCAATAGCTGGGTGGCTACGCGCACCCCTTGGTCCTTGATGCTCGCTATTACAGATCCTCGCTTCCTCTTCTCCAGCTAATATTTGGCCTTCATAACTTCTACGAAGGCCAAGTCGCTGCTCTTTCCTATTATGGTTGCAGGATTGTTTCCTTTGATGGGCAGCCAAGAAATCCGGTGAATTAAATCAGCCATGATGGGAGTCAGCTCCTCCAGCCAGAGATATCCATCATTACTAGGAACAACAGCTACATGATGAAAAAAACTGTGTTGGGCACGTGGTGGTAGTGGGGTATCCACCGAACATGTAGTAACCCAGCCTTCTCCACAACGCGTAGCCATTTTTGCTGTTGTAATTTCTCCGCGGCCAACTGTGGGAACTTCTCACTATCCACAAGGTCCCAGTCTTTGAATTTTATATTAGGTACCTATCCCATTGGTGGATCTTCAAACATTATTTCATCTGGAAGGAGTGGGATCTGGAGCGCACTCTTCGTGGCTCCAGGTCCTTTGGTATCTTGGCTGTCCCCTTCCACGGGGGGATGTAGGGGGGTAACTTTATTGTCGAAGGAACTTGGGAGACATTCTATGCTTCATCATCCTATGCTTCAATTTGGGTGATCAGGGCTTACAAATCTTCCTCCTCCTCCTCTATTTCAAAGGTGACAACTTTACCCTTCTCTTCCATTGACAATTTACTAAGCCGCAGGTTCCGTGGTGATACCCAGACTGGCCCCATTATCTGCTTGTTTTTCTGTGTATGTGGCATGCATGGGGACTTTGGAACCTCTGGTGTAGCTTCCACATCACCAGGATCCTCCTGGATCACATGGGGTTCTTAGGTAACTTCCATGAATCGTACTCTACTTCTCGCAGCTATCATTGTGTCTACACTAGATCCATTCAGTTGCGTACTTATGGGTGACAAGGTTGCTTGGTGTGCAATGCTTTGTACTGGCTCAAATATTAAACAACCAAGTGTTTCCTTGAGGCTACTCCAAGGGATTTTATAGTATCATTTGAATTTGAATTCGACAATTCCCTCGACTTTTGAGTCATTAATACCCTATTGGCAGCAGATCGTCCCAAATCTAGCTCTTAATTCCTATCTTAATGGCTCATCACCTGCTCCTTTCTACCTTAAATTGGACCTCTTGTCATGAACAGTGACATCAATAGTCACCTTATAGCCTATCTGGGTAGCAGCGTAGCCCCTTATGTGCAACTGTGACCCCTATGACATACTGATCCTATGGGTAACCTCCTTCCCACGAAGCTCTCCTACAGACTTGTTTATAGTCTCACGCTCTCTTTCAACTACTCGGAGTGATGAGAGTGTGCTTCCTACATATAATCAGGTGGTGGCATCCCCAGTGCAAGGCTTCAATGTTCTTGCTAGCCCAGGCTGCGGGCACCCTTCAACTATCCTTGCATTCATTAGTGTGTCACGTTCTTGTTTGTATGGTACACTCCCCTGTTTAGTAAGGTTGGTCGTAGCCATGGTAGCAATGTCACAACTTCTTCTAATGTAGTAGTAGGGTTGTCTAGACTTTGTCCCATCATGCTTAGTTTCTCAGCGTGGCCTACTTGTATGACTTCAGAGTTCAATTTGCTGATTTCTTCGTCCAATGTCATACTTTTCTTCCTCAGCCATAAGCAAACTTTGTCGAGTTCGCAAAGTTTCGAGCTCCCTTGCCAAATGGCTTCCTGTAGCTGCCCAATTTATTTACCTAGGTCCTCGCATCCTAGCCCAATTGTGGGAGTTGTGGCCTGATGATTCTTCTTGGCTCTCTTGGTTTCATTTCTTCTCATTAGTGTTGGGGTCATTTCCGTACTCCAATGTTTTCTTATGGCCCTATAGTCCCATCAAACCACTGGTATGCACAGGTCCCACTTAGTTCATCTCACCTGGTGAACTTTGTTCATGATTCACCATAGCTTTTTGAATGCCCTATCATGGAATATTTGTGGCATGTGTCGCATTCCCTTTTGCCACATTGGGTTCTGATTTTCAATCCTTAGTCTATGATATTCTTGCACAATACACATCTGTACCCATCGACATAGGTGAGCATGCAAAATGCTTCATCCTAGCTGCCCGATTCTTGTTCAACGATGTGGACTTCCAATCCATGAGTGCATTCGTCTTCTACCTTCACGCTAGTTTCCAATATTCTTTTGATGTGTACTCCACTATACTGTAGGTATCATGCGCAAAGCCCATTCCAGCGCACTGCACCGCTATTGTTCTGTTACTGCACTTTCAAATTTGTCAAATAATTCATCCACTCTTGTCACCCATCATATGTTGGCAGTTGCCTCGCTTCGGTCATCATGCACTGCAGTGATCTACTCATCATGTTGTAATTCAGCTTTGTCACTTTGTGCAACCGGTTGTGCCAACATTTTATTTCTTAATCTGAATCTGAAGTACAGGAAGTGTCACATTCCCATGAGATTCTCCCATCTTCAGTTAGGTTCACTCAATCTCGGTCTTGCACCATTATCTGATAGATGCAATCTAGCACATCGTCGCGCATAAGTTCAGTGTAGCACTCTCCTTTAGCTAGATCTAGCGGAATTACTATGCGTAGGGATGTTTTCTCGAAAATCATCTTCTATTTCTTTAGGTTGATGACTCCATTAATATCTGTGGTCCATTCTATTCCTAGCAACACAGGATAAGGATTATTGTCATCAATAATCTCTATCACTTCAGAGTCTGTCAACATGCTCGCACCTTCGATATCCACTATTACCCCTTGCAACCTCTCTATGGGCAAGATCTTTTGTTGGTTTTCCATCCATAATTGAATAGGGGACCATTGTAACGTGAGCTTGCCCATGTTTTTCCATGTTTGCTTTGGTAACACATTTGCATCTGAAATCGAGGTCTAGGATTACTTGATCCATTTCATATTCGCCAATCTGCATCGTTAATCTCATTTCCCTCCCACTGCGCAGTATATGCTTTCCTAGTTTCCAGACTACGTGTGGTTTACTTGACCCTGCACACGTAGTTATCAGCTCCTATAGTCCTTTAACTGCCTTATTATCATGCAGCAGTTTCATGCATGTCTCTAAAAAGGTAGTAAGCATAGAAGGATCCATTCCTAGCTCTAGTTGATCCTTACTACCTGAAGTAAAAGCCTTTGTAAATCTCTTAGCTTCCATAAACATCTCCTTTGCACATTCCAAGTCAAACTTAGGTTCCTTTGTAGGTGCCTTGCGAACTGATGTATCTTCTTCGGGCTACTTCCCCTTATCTTCCCCTGTAGTCATGCCACTTCAAAGCACCATATTCACATTTGGGTCTTCTGTGCGCAGTTCGGACTTCATCATTTGAAGGTTCTGCATTAGAGTAGGCTGAAATACCCCTTTCTCGCACATCTGCACGATCAACGTAGGACAATCTACTGCTTCATGATTGAATTGAGCATAGTATGAACAAGATAGTCTCGTCAGGTTGGTACAATCACGAGTATAGTGCCCTAGTCCTCTGTAATTGTAACAAATTAACTTTTTGCGGCCCCATTCCTCCTTGTCCTCGACCTCGACCCTAAAAATCCAACGCGCATCATCCCCACAGTTGCATCGAGGCCTCACATTTCCATCTGCATTCTATATGATGGGGTTTACTCTATCATTAAGTTGTAGCTATGACAAGTGTTGGAATTAATACTGAGAAGGGGGGGGTGAATCAGTATTATCAAATCAAACACTTTTTCATTTTCATAATCATATATATATATATATATAAATATAATATATATATATATATATTATATATATATATATATATATATATATATAATATATATATACGTTACTTCAGTTATGGAAACTCGTGTATACACGCAACCGTGTCTAATACAACTAGCATATATCCAGTAAACTTATGATTCAATTAATCCATTAAATGTTGATCTTTAATTAGTGTATCAAAACTTCATTAACAACATGAACAGTAAACAGGTGTAGTAAAACAGAACAGATCATCACACACAAGAAGGACACATGAACACCATGATGTAATGTGCAAACTCAATGTGGGTGAAAACCACCTACTGCAATTTGTCTCTGTCTTCTTTTAATAAGAAACTTCTTTTTACAATATTTCTATATTGGAGTAGTCTTATACTAGTACGTAGGCTTCTACTTGCAGAAGGCTACAACCTTCTCTTTTCTTCCAGGGACCACATTTCATAAATTTTCATACTAGATACTCCTGGAGCACAACACCATAATCTGAAGCCCACGTTTCATCCAATTTTCATACTGGACCCATCAACAACATTGAAGTACAAAATCAATTACTACTGCAATACAACTAATCATCAATCTTTGAATCACCCAACACTGAATCACTGAAACCTTGTCAACAAAAACACAATCACCAGAACATAGAGAAGATCACAGAACTCTGCAATAATATTCAGAGCCAGTTGTATCATCAAAATCATACATCAGAGTGTATATGCTACTTGGAAAGAGCTGAACCAGCGTGTATACACAACTTCACCAAAGTGAACCATCGTATATGTCATCAAATACTTACTTAAACTTCGCTGCACTTCCTGACTTCAGACATACCTAGATCATTACATACAAAAGGATAGTACATGTGCTAGCAACCATATCTATAAAGACAAGTCATTATGATCCTGATCCATTATTAGATCTCATCCATCAACATTGAAGCTCAACACAATCAACCAATCTAAATATGCAGAATACAGACACTAGTAAACAATCACCAGAACTCAGAACTTTGCATCAACTACCAGAACCACTTGTAACTTCAAATGTCATAGTTCATATGGTATATGCTACTTAGATGTATCTAGCATATGTGTATACGTGCTTTTATCAAAGTCAACCAACGTATACATCTGTAAATATGCATTCAAAATTTGCAGCTATTCTAGACTTGTGTTAGATCATAATATTTATAGAACATTGCATGCGTCAGTACATAGATCTATAATAAACATGATCAAACCATATACATATGATTCATTCCAAGCCATAAGATCATGATCCATCATCAGATCTTGTCCTCCATCAACCGCTGAGATTCCTCCTTGGTTCAGATCAAGTAAAGCATCATAAACCCATAACCTGCTTATTGGATCTCACAGTACATCATATATTCGAGACTTTCTTCGTACCTTTGCCTAATGATCTTCTCCTCCTTTTATAGTCTTAGATCTTACTCAATACCATGGTCCAAAACCACTTAGAACCAATACCTTAGTCTAAATACCTGGGGTCAATAGCTCAGACCAAATACCATGGACCAATACCAAAATACCATGGACCAAAAACTTAGTTTCCAACATGTACGCACTTTTCCTTATATGGAAGTGCGTGTATATGCATACGCATCTTCTGCTCAATGAACCTGCATATATATGCAGCTTCGTCAAGGCAAACCTGTGTATAACTCTTTTTCTTTCATTTTGTGAGCCTGAACTATGATTCAATACTGTTAACCTATAGCACTTTGATCTTCATCATCAAGGATATCACCTATATCATAACGTTAACTTGATGTAATGTGAACTGTCATTTCCTTTGAACTACCCTGCATCACATTTGTTAACACAACTACCATGTATTAATGTCGCATCTGATATCTCATGTGAAGATTCATCTAGTTACCATGTATAGGTGGGTTGTTCTGCTACAAGAGGGTTGCCATCAAGTACAACACATTCATCATAATGCCAACAATCTCCCCCTTTTCACTTGATGGCAACAACAACACCAAGTCACTCTGCCCCTTTGACATCAAGGGCAAAGGGCAGACCAAGATATTCTCTCCCTTGATATACATTTTGCTGTCCATACTCCCCCTGAGTAAATGATGAAATCTATAATTGAGCTCCCCTTTTGTACATGCCAAGATGTACTAATCCATCCATGCTCCCCCTGAGCACATGCCGAGTTTGAAAATATATTTTTCAAAAGAATAACATGGCTCTACAACTCAACCAAGTGAGTATGACCTTCCTATCACCAATGACTCATACATACATCAATTTCCCAATCAAGTGGGGATATAATTGACTCATCCACCCAACCAAGTGGGGATATACCAATATTGACTCATCCACCCAACTAAGTGGGGATACATCAAAAGCTTATACATGATAAAACAATAACATTACATCATCCATCCCAAGCATAGTGGGGTAGAAATTACATTGTATGAACAAAAGGGATTCAACACATGACTACAATAGACAGAGACAAACTATTACATCATGGGTCTTGATATGACCTTTACATTGAATGATATGCATGAAATTTATAATAGATACCAAATACCTAAACAAGACCATGATAATCATCAACAACTGTCATACATAATGTATGATCTGCTCCATAAGCATCTGTCAACAGCATCCAGACCAACAACCTGTATATGTCCATTAGTGTAGATAACATCAACCTGTGACAAGGTATGTCTGCATCAATTCATCCTCTTGTTCTTGAGCATTTTCATAACCTTCCATGAATCAATTCTGAATATGTCATACAAAATCATTCACATTATATCATATGTGAAAAGCATCATAGTCATCACATCATCATCAAGATCTGCGTGATCTTTTATAACATCCAAGTATCATATACAAGAACTAATCATTATGTCTTCATGTGATCTTCAATAACTCCATTATCTTGCCCAACCAACAATACAACTTCATGTATCTAGCATATTGTATATGTCACTATATATCTAGAAAACCCTTAGCTCAAGATCTTTTGTCGAGACTTCTTGAGAAGAACTATAGGAATCCTACATCATGATCTTTATGCATATGACGACAACAACATATGGCTGAACAATCATCAAGTAATGAAGTTGTGTATTCAAGCTTTGTAATTCTCCTTATCCTTATGAAGATTACCATGTAAGCAACATATATGCATCATTAGAGAATCAACCACAAATCTGATCTGAACACCAATTATGTAACCCCAAGAATTATATGAGATTTTTTCATGGAAAACTCATAAGCATATCATAGCAAGATGTATCACTTAGCCATATAAGCATCATCACCAAGGACTTCTAACCATAATGCCAACAATGCATTACTTAAAGCATAGGCTCCCCCTGAACTTGTGCCATTTTTTTACTGTCAGATCTGATTATGCATATATCAACAAGAAGTATCAAGGCATCATCATCATAAAGTTAGGATCAAAACATTTTTAAACATTTTGAGTATCAAGACATTTCCACACATCATCAGCAGATTCTAACCATTATGAAATAGAGAAAATAATGGAATGAATCATATCACACCCTTTTTCCTGAGCCTGTCCCACTGCTTTTCCTCAAACTAACATATACGCCGCTATGCAGTGACTAACTTGCATATATAGGAGACTTCTCTTCATGAAACTTGTGTATGAGATCTAGAACACTGAAGTTTCACACTTTTAGCTCCCTCTGAATCTGTTATGTCTGTACATTGTGTTGTGCCGCATATTTTTGATTGTATTTCCTTCTTCTTCCATATCTTCAAGTGTGATGATGTTTTCTCCTTTTGGTATGATTCCCGTACTTTGTTCCTGCATTCCTTTGTTATATGTCCAAGCTTGTTACATGCATAACATCTCATATGTTTCATATTCCTTCTATAGTAGTCAATGGCTTTGTGACCAAACATATTGCAAGAAAAAAAATATCCCTTAAAGTACCTGGAGCATGATGATCCTTTTGTGTGATGGTCTTGTACTATTCTTCTTCTGCATCTGGTTGCAACATGTCCAAAATTATGACATACATAACATTCAACATTATTCAATTGAGGAAATGATCAGCTATCACTTTCATTGTTAGGAGTAAAAGATTTTCTTTGAAGAATTTCTTTCTTTGGTTGTTGATGGGATTGACCTCTCATTTCCTTATTGAGAATTTCAAATTTTTCATTAGAGTCCCTTGTCTTACTTTGTGAACTAGATTGACCTTCAATAGATTCATGAAAACCAAGACTAGTTTTGATAGCAGGAGACCTTTGACTACTAAGAATATCATCCAAGATCTTAGTACTATCTTGAAATTGTAAGAGCTTATCCTTTTCTTCTAATTTATAGAATATTTACCTCAACCTAATGTTGTTCCTCCTTTTCAAGATATTTCTTCTTCATTATTCCTTCAGCTTTTCTTCCTTCTTCCAACTGATGTCTTAATTCAAGAACTTCATTTTCTTGTTTTTCAAGAGCTTGGAGTAGTTCTTTATTCTGCTTGTTTGATTCTTAAAGATCTTGTTTTAGCGAGAGGATCTTAGCTTCAAGACTTTCATACTAACTAGATATTTCTCTGAGTTTTTTCTTTTTTTTTCTAGGTAGAGTTAATTCTATTAAAAAGAGAAGGTATTTACAAGGTGATTGAGGTCATTACATTACTCTAAGGCGAGCCATCTTTCCAAAAACCAGCTTATGCTTGAAACCACCCATGGAATCCCAAACATCCCAAGACCATGTTCTGAAACCACCCATGGAGGGCCAGACATCCCAAACAAAACCATGAAACTAGTACACTAGAAGCCGAAAGAGACCCATAACCCAGATAACTAAGGAACTGCCCAAGGATAACCAAGAACTGATCAAAAACAGAGAGATCACCTTCAACAAAAGCATGCTATTCGGCCAATTGTTCCTCGACAATTCGGCACCAATCGAATTCCGGTTCATCCACAAGAGGAGCGCTGAACTAAGCAGAAGGATCAGGATCAATAGGCTGCATCTCCTCGTCCCAAATGCCTCTGTATAGTTTCTCTTGTGCCAGTTGTGGCATCATACCAATGCTGATCTAGAATGCAGGGGGAGGACCAACAACAGCTCCCGAACCTCCCGTGTGACTCTCCGAGCCTTCCAATTGTGTGATTTCGTAAAACACCACAGAGATGTGTGCCGTGACCCGTGATTGATGCAACGAACTATTGAACGTAAAAATGACTGACCCAGTTGTTGAAGGAGGCCCTGGAGGCAGATTGGAGATGCGGCGCCTTCCTCGCCCACTACGAGTGCTTGGATAGCACCCAGTGAACAGCTTACTAGTGGCCGGGGAGTCCAAAGTGGAGTAAGTGGGGGCTTGCCTGGGTTGGCACACATGATTGAGTTGTTGTGACTTGGGTCCCTTAGACCAATGCCTCCTTTTTCTTTAGGCTTACAGACTGTTTTCCATCTCACAAAGGCCCATTTGCAATGGGTTCCAGTGGTGCCCCATAAGAAGTTGCACTGAAGGGCTTTTATCTTTTTAATAACCCATTTGGGTGCTGCCAGGATAGAGAAAAGGTATAGAGGCATAGATTGAAGTAATGCTTTGATTAGGACCAATCGACTGGCAATGTTGAAATATCTATGAGTCCATAGGCTTAAGCGAGATTCTAGCTTTTCAAGAAGAATGCGCCAAGAGGCATGCTTTAAGGCGGAAGCTATTAGAGGGGTGCCCAGATATTTGGAGGTAAGGGAGTCAATGGTGAAACCAAGAATACGCGCAATGGAAAATTGAGTGACCGGGGGGATATGAAAGAAGTAAATCTGAGATTTAGTCGTGTTGATGCTAGTGCCAGAGGCTTCGGAGAAATCAATCAGTAGGGATTTGAAAAGAGAGGCTTCCTGAATAGAAGGGTGGCCAAAAAGCATATTGTCATCCATGAACTATTGGTGGGAAATCGCAGGCAGATTGTGGATGGACAAACCTCTTAGTCGTTTGGAGAGGAGAGCCTGCTTAATGTGATGTCCCTGACCTTCCGCCATAAACACAAAAAGGAATGGGGAAAGGGGATCACCTTGTTTGATTCCTCTAGAGGGCCAGAAGGGGCAGGAGGGGATGCCATTAATGAGGATGGAGAAGAATGAGGTAGAGATGAGGCTCATCACCCAGCACACCCACATGGGAGAGAAACCGAAAGCTGATAGCATTTTTTGAATATATAACCAATTAAGCTTGTCAAAAGCTTTTGAGAGATTGAGCTTGAGGATCATACTTGATTGTTTGGAGTGCTTAAGGGAGTGAATGATTTCATGAAAGAGGATGATTCCGTCCAGAATTTTTCGTCCTTCTACATAGCCCGACTGTTCTAGTGAGATGAGCATAAGTAGAAGCGATTTCAGCCTATTGGTGATCACCTTGGATATCACCTTGTATATGACATTGCATAGAGTGATAGGTCTGAATTTGTCTGGTGTTCTGGTGATCTCCTCCTTGGGGATAAGCACCATGAAGGTGGAATTAAGGGAGGGAAGAAGCCAGTGTTGGGTGTGTGATTCCTCCACCACTTGTCAGACCTCTTCTTTTATCAAATCCCAAAAGGAATGAAAGAACGTTGTAGTGAAGCCATCCGATCTAGGGGCCTTACCTTCCTTGAGCTATTGCATTGCTGTGCCCACTTCCTATTGCATGATAGGATGTAAGAGAATTTCATTGTGCTTTGCTGTGATGATTTTATCTATGGTTGGAGTTCTATCCAATTGGGGTTCTTGATGAATCTGCTGGAAGTGCCTGAGTAATTCCTGCTCTATCTCCTCATGATTTTCCAATCTCTCCCCTTCTAGATTCTAAATGAAAGAGATGGTGTTGTGCATCCTTTGTTGTATTGTGGTTCGATGAAAGAATGTAGTGTTCCTTTCTCCCTCTTTCAGCCATGTTATCTTGGATTTTTGCCTCCATAGGATTTCCTCCTACTTCCTTCGTTCCTCTAATTTGTTATGAATGCACAGCTCCTGTGCCAGGGTTTCCCCATTGTGTCCTTCTGAGATGATATGCTATTGGAGCTCTTCCATCTCCATGTTTAAGTTTTGCTGGGCTTGAAAAATGTTGCCAAATGTCTCTTTGTTCCAAATCTTTATTTGGGCCTTGAGAAATTTGAGTTTTTGCTGGAACTGAAACATTTTTGAACCTCCTGGTGGCTGAAAGGAGGTCCATATAGATCTGATGAAGTCTTTGAATGCGGGGTGTGAGAGCCAGAAGACTTCGAAGCGAAAAGGTCTCCGTTTTACATCACCTGGTCTTTACCATTGGAGGGCAATCGACCAGTGATTTGAGCCTGAGTATGGGAGAATTGAAGCTGATAGATCGCCTCCTAGATGCACTATGTTGTCAGAAAGGAGGAATCTATCAAGTTTGGATGCAATTTTCTACCGTCCAGTTCTACGGTTGTTCCAAGTATGTGTACTATTGCAAAATTGCATGTCTATGAGAGCATTGTTGTGTATGAAATCCATGAAGTGGGCTGCCTCCTGCTCCAGTCTCACGCGCCCCCCTTTCTTTTCTTCAATCTTGGTTATCATGTTATAGTCCCCCCCTATGATCCATAGAGGATGGACTCTGTTACTGTTGAGTTCTTCCATTGTGTTAAGAACTGCAATTGTTTTGCTGGCTACTTGGGGAAAATATACGTTGGTCAAGTGGCCATGCACATTGGTGCCTACTATATGAAAGGTTGCTTGCATCATATGTTGTGTTGCATGTATGTCTTTCAACTCAATCGCTTGGGTACTCCAAGCAATTGCTAATCCTCCCGAAGCCCCTGTGGCATCCACTGCCACCGATTGACATCCTGGCCAAGCTTTAGATAGAGTATTCGCTATGGCAGTATTATTGCATTTAGTTTCTTGTAAAAAGAAAATTTGTGGCTGCTCCTGTTTAATCATATCTTTTATTAGTCTTCATTTCCCTAAGCTATTGAGCCCTTGAATATTCCATGAGATCAGCTTCATGATTCACTGGTGTGGGTGGGCTTGTAGTACTTAGTAAGCTTAGAATGCCTGCCTGATTCCACCAGAATTTTCCCTAGCGCAATGATCCACTGGAGATCTGTTCTTCTCCCTCACTTTTTGAAGTCCTTGGGAGGTATGCCTACATCCCAATGGCTGCCTAGTTGGATGCCAAGCTGCTGCTGCTGGTAAGATCTAGAGATGATGACTTCCAGTTTGCTCATCTTGAGCTCTGATATTTTGTCATAGTCCCTTTTCTTGCAAAATTTCTCCATCGCATGGATATCAAGACTGTTTAGGTCAATGGTCTTAGGGTCTTCCTCCATCTGTTTTACTTGGTTTTCCTCCTCCACAATGAAAGTAGGGGTTAGGGATTGACTGGGAATGTCATCCACCTCTATGTCTTTCTCTTTTTCCTCAGAGTTCTTGCTTGCCTTCTAGGGTGAATCAGGGGGGGAATAACATGCACAGGGGGGCTGAGGGCACAGGATCAGAGGGGGTATGCAAGATGTGGTCAGCTGAAGGATCGGCTAGGACCTCAAAACTATTGCTGGTTGAAGGGAGGGAGGCGGCATCAGGCAAGGGTTTTTTCCCTGAGGGGGGCTTCTTGTGGAATCTTTTACGGGAGGCTACTTTAGTGAATCCGTCTTGATCGGTCTGCCCTAACTGTGCAGCATTAACAGAGTTGAGATTGAGAGGACAATATCTGAAGAGATGACCCAAAGCATGGCATCTACGACATTGAAATGGAACATGCTCATAATCTAGGGATTGAACCCATTCAAAATCATCATGAAGAAGACTTACCGAGTCTGGGAGGGGTTTGTCTAGGCGCATGAAGACACAAATAGAGGCATAGGAGGTGTATCTGCGCAACTTCATTTCCTCTACCGATTTGACATACTCCCCCAAACCATTTCCAATGTCCTTGTGAGAATATTCATCCCAATACTCCGCCAGAAGCGAGTACATCTTGATCCATATTGGAGCCCAGCTTAGGTCCTCCTTGTCTGGGTTGAACCTTTCCACCCACGCTCTTAGGTAGAGGCCCACTGAATTGAAGAAGTAGGACCCTTGATCCATGATTCGGTTTCTATCTTCTATGCATAGAAATATCGTTGTGAAGAACCCTTTAGGTCCTAGTTGCAGGGTTACATGGCCTTTAGGCTTCCATTTGGTTGAGATCCAACCTTGCAGTGCCTTCTCTGTCGGTCAAAAACCAATAAAATTTCCAATAAGCACATGGTCCTTCATGAACTGGATTTGTTCATTGACCCTTTGACTCTGAAGCTAGATTTTGGGCCTTTTAGCGGCTACTGGCTTGCAGGTTTTCGACGTAATCTTGTGCCTTTACTCTGTTTCTGGTGATCCTTCCAATTTCCTATTGGATTCTTCTATCGCATGCGTCATTGGATTCGTTGGCTGCTGCCGCTACAGGCTTTCATCATTCTCTGCGTTGAGCCATAGTTCAAAAGCCAGAGAGCCAGAGTGCCCTTGAGGCTTACGAGTGGATGACGGGGAGGGCGTTGAGGCCCCCCCCTGGGAGAATCCCATTGCCTTGGCGGAGAACCAAAGGTGGTTTGTCGTCTGATAATAGTTGATCAATCTGCAGGGATCTGGAGTTGTGTAGGGAGCACAGGCGGTGCCGTGGTAGGGTTTTCAGAACCCTAGATCCAAAGCCTTTTGCCTTTCAAAAGGTAGTGGGCTTGGCCCAGTTTAGACTAACTACTCGCACGACGAGCTACGACCTTGGTCGGGATCGAACACAAGACCGGTCCATCATGACGAGGCAGACTTTACCACTATGTCACCTCCAAGACCTTCTTTCTCTGAGTTTCTTGATTGTTGTGCTCCTTTCATTTACTTCATTTCTTAATGATGTCACTTCATATTGTAGGTTTTGACTTCTTCTTGTAGCTTTTGACATTGATCTTCCTTTTCCTTGAATAGCTTCCTTACTTTGTTTCCTTCCTCTAGTTGAGCCTTTAGTTTGGTAGCTTCTTCTTTGCAAGCACATTCCCTTTTGTCCAATAGATCTTGTTGATCTTTAATTTTGTCTATGAGCCTTTTAAATTCTATCTCTATTTGATATCTTTCACCCTCACCCATAAGAGTAAGTTCAATGGTTTCACTATCACTTTCATCACCTTCAAGTGGATGGAGAAACGTATCACTAGAGGATAACAAACTCATACCTGATAGTTCTTTTGATTGTTCACCTTCATTCTAAGGTGATTCTGAATCTGAAGTGTTGCTTATGCATATTCCCCAATCAATTCTTCCACTGTCATAGTTCCTCTGAGATGTCTTCTTCTTCTAAGGTGCTTTATTCTTTAGCTTCTTTCCCATTGTTCTATGGATCTCCTTTAAGTGATCAAGCTTCTACCAAAGGACCTGCTCTGATACCAATTGTTGGAAATAATACTAAGAGGAGGGGGGGCTTAATCAGTATTATCAAATCAAACACTTTTTCATTTTCATACTCAGTAATATATATTATATATTATTATATATATATATATTATAATATATATTAATATATTATATAATTATTATATGCTACATCAGTTATGGAAACTCGCTGCAACTATGTCTAATGCAACTTTCATATATCTAGTAAACTTATGATTCAATTAATACATTAAATGTTGATCTTTGATTAGTGCATTATAACTTCATTAACCATATGAATAGTAAACGGGTGCAGTAAAATAGAACAGATCATCACACACAAGAAGCACACATGAACACCAAGATGTAAGATGGAAACCCAATGTGGGTGAAGAACACCTGCTGCAATTTTTCACTATCTTCTTTTAATAAGAAACTTATTTTTACAATATTTATGTACTAGTGCAGTATTATACCAGTATGCAGGGTTCTACCTACAAAAGGCTACAACACTCTCTCGTTCTCCAGCTTCTACTGGAAGGGAGCTACAACCCCCTTAGCTCTTGTACTAGTACATAGGTGCTGACCTACAGAAGGCTACAACCTTCTCTTTTCTTCTAGGGATGATGTTTCATAAATTTTCATACTGGGCCTATCAACAACATTGAAGTACAAAATCAATTACTACTGCAATACAACCTAACATCAATCTCTGAATCACCCAACACTGAATCACTGAAACCCTGTCAATAGAAACACAATCACCAGAACATAGAGTAGATCACAGAACTCTGCAATAATATTTAGAGCCAGCTATATCATCAAAAATCATGCATCAGAGTGTATACACTACTTGGAAAGAGCCGAACCAGCGTGTTTACACAACTTCACCAAAGTGAACCAGCGTATATGTCATCATATAATTACTTATAACTTTGCTACACTTCCCGACTTCAGACATACCTAGATCATTACATACAAAAGGATAGTACGTGTGTTAGCAAATGGATCTATAAAGATAAGCCATTATGATCCTAATCCATTATTAGATCTCATCCATCAACACTGAAGCTCAACACAATCAACCAATCTGAATATGCAGAATACAGACACCAGCAAATAGTCACTAGAACTCAGAACTTTGCATCAACTACCAGAACCACCTGTAACTTCAAATATCATAGTTCATATGGTACATGCTACTTAGATGCATCTAGCCTACATGTATACGTGCTTTTATCAAAGTCAACCAGCCTATTACCACAACTACCATGTATTAATGTTGCATCTAATATCTCTTGTGAAGATTCATCTAGTTACCATGTATAGGTGATTTTTTGTGCTACAAGAGGGTTCCCATCAAGTACAACACATTCATCATAATTCCAACAACAAGTATGCTCTTCGTGGCCCACCGATCTGCAAAAATAGCAAAACAACTGCTAGGGAGTCTGTGTATAATTCTACAACAAATGACTATTGTCCATTGTGTGCTTTCCTCCCACCTAACAGATCACGCACTAGAGTGTGAGTGCCACACTTGGCCTTGCCTATGCCTCTGGTCTCAATGACATTCGCCCCCCTCTTGCCAAGTAGTTCACAAATACTGGACAATGATCCTTGTCATGGCCCTAGCCTTTACATTTTATACACCACACTTCTACGCGCGCCTTGGGCCAGGGTGCCCTATCCTGCTTCAAGCTTTGCATTTCTAGGCAGAGATTCTGAAGTTGCACGTGCACCTATTGAACTCCCAATCCAGGATCCTATAGTGTTTCATGGAACATCATTTCCATTTCCAATGCTTCAAACTGGGTTGAAAGCTTCTACTGTGACAACGCCATCCATAGATGTGGTGTCAGAGATGCCACAAGCCATGCATGGTGTTGCACATATGTTAGAATCATATTAGCCTCATGGGTTGTACTCTTCAGCCTCTGATCCAAATCCCAGGGGGTATCACCTAGAAGCATCATGATCTCTTTAAATCCAATGATGGATTATGTCTCTGATTTCAGCTGGCTAAATTCTCTATTCAATGCGTTTTGGATCTCCGCTACTCCTACCTTTGGGTGATCATTTTAGTGCTTGATATACCATGTCAGCGCGTGATCCTGCAGTGCACTAAACACTGTGGCCTTCTTAATGTTTTCATCCATGACTCCTTGTGCTTCCCACGCTGCTCTTACCATGAACCATAACTGGTTTGGATAGTCATTCCCTACTCCTCTGAATACCAGTAGCTTGATCGCGCTCGCCATGATGAACTATGGGTTTGGTGGAGGTGGGGTGGGTGAAGATGGAGGTGAAGTAGGTGAAGCAGGGGATGGCATAAGTGGAGGTGATAATTATGGAATGCATTGCCTTATCAAACTGATCGCACTTCTCAGAGAAACCTGAGCACACTCTTCCTCGCTCTCTCGTGAAGGTGAAATTAAAGGACTGTTTCCTAATTCTTCAGCACCTTTGCAGATCCTTCCAATCTGCATCATTCCAAACATTAATGTATTCGCATCACTTGTTTTTCACATAACAACTTCTTAATCCAGGTATTCATGGATTTAATGTACCTACCTCGTGGTCCCTTGAGAAAACTTTGTTCTTCTTCACTATAGCTCATGGTTATGTCTACTCTGAACTCAGTGATAAATCCCCCTATTATCCAGTTGAGCCAATGGTCCACAGCTCATGTGATCGTATCTTCTGATGCCTCTAGTCTATGCACTAACTCTGGAGTCTACATTATCAGTTGATCAAGCTTGTACCTTCCCTGGCTGTCAGCTAGCCCTGCGATCCACTCATACAGTTCATAAGAGAAGGACGCGAAGAAGGTCTTGTGGATTTCCGTATATACGTAGTGATCCAACCACCTTCTCTTGGATATCTGCGGAGTTCTGTTTTCCTATGTCACGAACTCGTGAAGCTTCTGATCCAACCACTCTTCATTTTCCTTCTTTGTGGGGTTCCAGTGTTCGAACATTAGACATCCCTTATGCAGATCCTATTCCTAGCAACATAACCATTTTTTGGCTTATTGGGGCCTAACCCAGGTTTAGAAGTGCTTTAGCCAAACAAATCCCAAAACTACTGGCCCTTTCAACAATAGTCCATGGAGCGCGAACTGAGGTCTCACCCGAGATAGTATGGGAGGGTGCTAGAACTAGGTTTCCACACCCTAGGGATGACTTAATGAGGGCTGGGAAGTTCGCAAACCTATCCTACACACTTGTGCTGCTCTGCACAATCGTCTAATATTCACGTAGCCCTGTAAAGAGCACAAAGAGGTGCTCTCTAGATCCCTTGTCCTTACTGTGTTATTATTATAGATCTGACTTAATTTTGTGGGCCTAGTATTCTCCTCAATCATCCAACATTCATAACAAGTGCGCGCAATCAGAAACTATAAAGAGTTGCATAAAAATATAACAGAAGCATAAACACACAGATCTACAAGATAATGCACAATATTTTAGAATCAACTTATCTTTTATTAAAATTTTTTCCATTACAATCTCAACTCCACCCTGTGCACTCAGTTGTAGGGGCCCATGCACATAGTTACGGACTCTACCAGGCCTCTGTGAACTCAGTTGTAGAGCCTCTTCCTACTATTACAACCCAAGACTCGGACTTATAGACTCAGAGTGAATTTCTCATTCAAAAACCGATAACACTTAAGATCAGGACTAAAAGCTGACCTCTACACTTAGAGCCTTGATCTATTTATACATTCCCATGGTCCGTGGACCATGGGTAGGCCGACACATTCTATATTTAATTACAATATTTTAGGGTGGACAACCCTAGACTCTCATGCTTTGCACCCGCATTTTTTGGGGTCTTTACATTACATTGACCAAAACTCGATTTTATGCCCCAAAAACGTGCTATAGGGGAATCTGTTGTGCAACAATTTTTGTTCCATGATTTTGTTGTTGATTATATTGCATAGGAAAGAACAAATAAGGGTCTTGTGGCATACCTAAGGGTCGTACTTTCCATTATCGACATTGAACCATAAGTAGGTCAGTTGTGTTCCTTCTTCAGCTTCTTTGAACACTTATTTTAATCCAGGAAGTGATGGAAATTGATTCTTTTCATGGTCCTTGGTGCATATAGAGCACGTTTGAATCATGTCCAAAGGACATTCTCTTTGAATATGCTTCTTTTAGCAGCATGGACACAACATGGCTAGTGTTTTTTCTACCTTAGCTTTTCTTTATCTTGCATGTAAGACATCTAACTGTGTAGTCAGTGTGCCCAAGAATTATATCTTGAAATCTTCCACGAGTTTGTTGATCTATGTTCTCGTTATGCCTCCACTGGGAGGTCTAATTCCTCTAGTCATGGACTCTTGGCCTCCTAGCTTGATGTGTGTACTGCCCCATGAACACTTGATACACAATCGGAAAATTTCTTCATATTTTTCTTGATAAATTTCACCTTTCCCCATCATATTTAAAGTTTATACCCATTCTTCTCTCATTCCCTTTATCAAAATAGCTTTCAAGGCTAATTTTGGTAATTTAGAGTGGGAGGACCTCTACAAATTATACTGAAACCTATTGACACCTAATCATCATGATTGGGTGAATAACTATAATTGATGTAAATAAATAATAGAAAATATGAAGAGTCACCGAGAGATGAAATGAACAGTCTCTCCCTCACGTATATAATAGAGACCAACCAGAATGAATATCATGAATTGTTTTGAGGAATTACCTCCTGGTCTGACATGGTATCAGAGCTAGCGCCATTTTTGGCTTCCAGCTCCATTTTGTAACTCCCTTATGCCATTTCTTCAGAAGTTTGACTCTGTCCCTCTACCAATTTTCCTGGTATAGCCTCCCATGCTCCTCCACTTTCATGCTCTATCATGTTCTTTTCTCTGAATATTGCATTGATGTGGTCCAATAGCGTTGTTCTCTAGCACTCCCATATTAGAGTAATAACTTATGAAGTGTTTTCATAAGTTACATTTGTTGCTCGCTGCTTGTCGATGAAATCAAGACTCCTGCCGCAGCCTCTCCCACCTCTTACTTTAGACAACCTCTGTAAGCATTGTGAGTTTGCATTGGGAAAACGCCCATTTCCATCACTGCATATCCCGATAGCAGGAAGAAGGATTGTTCATTTTATGATTACATTGCACTATTACATGAGAGAACTCTTCCTTAACCTATTGGCAACAACATGAGCCATGGGAAATTACTTAGGCAGGGTGATAATTTACGTAATGCCGATGTGATCTCACAAATTAAAAAAGGTAATAGCTCCATGATTCTAATGGAGGGCCACCCATCCACATAGTCTAACACGCTTGCCCACGTCTTCATCCTTCACCTCTCCACATCCGTCTATCCTGCTAACCCATTGCAAACCTGGGGCTTTTGTTTGGGATTTGGTGATTATGGGTTGTGAATATATTTTAGATCGAATAGAGTTCAGTTTGCGTGAACAGAATCTCACCATGGACCTCGAGAAAAGAGAAGAGTAATAAGATGAAGATAAGCATGGAAATTGAGATATGAAGGACCAAAATGATATTGAGGAAGTGCAGTGAAGAGAATGTGCGAAAATGGATGGACAAGGGAACTGCTACTCACCTTGTTTTCCAAAGCCTATGCATGAGAGCCTCCTCTCCTGCGTCAATGGTATGATTTTTCTGTAGTAATTGTGAGCTATTGCATTATATATGGCATTGAATATTAGAGTCGGTGAATGGTGAATGCAATTACCTTTCGGTGTATGGTATTATATTTTGTACAGTGATACCTCTATCTCCATATATTAGAATCAATTTTTTTTAGCAACAGAAGTATTTTTACAAAACTCATATTTTACAATGCATTCAATCATATCTATTGTGGGAGTAGTTCTCACTAGCAAGGAGAACTATCCTGAGTGGTCCCAGAAGATAAAACACACCCTCCTTTTCAATGAGTTGTGGAAAGGAGTGTGTGTTGGAGACACAGACAAAGAGCCAGAACAACCTACCTCAGACAAGGAGTTCACCATTTGGGAAAATAAGAACAGCAAGGCCTATTCATTGTTTGTAGCATCAGTAAATGAAGAGGTGAGTCGCCATATTTCGCCATTTTCAAATGCTTTCGAAGCCTTACAAAAACTGAAGGAACTCTATGACTCACACTCTACACTTGAAGTTGTTCAACTCATGATTAAACTCTTTACCCTTGAATTACAAAATAATGATCCTCTTGCTCTTGCATCAGAAGTAAAATCTATAATGCATGATATTAAAGTCACTAATGTTGAACTGGATATTCCTCTGATAGCTTTTCTCAAGGAACTTTATCCCACTTACTCAAACTATCTTGAGTCATTGCAAGAAAATGGAAATATCAAAGATATTACCTTTGACTCTCTTGTGAAAAAATGTGCTGAAAGAGAGAAATCTTTTGGAAAGAAGACAACCCTGAATCTTCTGAAGAAGCTTTGTGCCTTGCTCATAAATAAAAGAATCTTGCCCAAGATTCTTCCAGAGGAAGAGGTGGTCGAACAGGAAGAGGAAGAAATTTCAGAGGCAGGGGAGGCAAACACTCTCAAAGAGAAAAGTCATATTTGCACTGCATACACTACAAAGAAATGGATCACATGATGTCTCCACATGCAAGCTACCTTGGAACAAAATTAAGTAGAAAGAAACCAACCCAAAGGTAAAACTAATGACATGGACAAAGGTAAAGCACCTGAATCCACTCACTATATCGTGGCACAATGTAATATTGGAGTAAATGAAGACTTATTTCATGCTTCACTTGCTTCTTTGGAAAAATGATTGGTTGCTTGATTCAAGAGCAACTTGCCACATGAATCATAGAAAAGACTTTTTTGAAGAATTTACTGACAATGTTGATGGAGCAGTATACTTTGCAGACCAACCAAAACTCAAGCCACCAGGGCTTGGCACAATCAGGATTAAATTTCTGATATTCCAGACTTCCTTCTACATCATGTTCCATATCTCCCACAGCTGGAGAAACTTGTTGTCCTTGGTCCACATCTACCAGCAAGGTCACTCCATTCATATGTTTTATGGCAAGCTTGAGGTGGGAAAAGCATCTGACCACTCAATTGTCATGAGGGGGATAGAAGAAGAAAGGCTTCTCAAGCTACAGGGTATCTCTACTCATGCACAACATTTCTCATACAATTCACATTATGAAGAAGGTACACTTCCATCAAGTTTATTATGGAATGCTAGATTTGGACATTTGAACTATGACAGCCTCCACTTGTTGAAGAAAAATGGTGTTACTAGTTTGCCTACAATTCCTAGGAAACTTAAGCAATGTGTTGCTTGTATTCTAGGAAAGCATAGCAAACAATCTTTTCATGATTCACATTCAAGAGCACATAGAAAACTTGAACTCATTCATTCAGATTTATGTGGTCCAATACCTGTTCCTTCTGCAAATGGAAATAAATATATGATGACATTTATTGATGACTACACTAGAATGTGTTGGGTTTACTTATTGAATAACAAATCTAATCCTTTTAAAACATTCAAGAACTTTTATACATGGATTGAAAATGATGCACAATCTCATATTGGCTCTATTCACACTGATAATGGAAAAGAGTATACTTAAAATGAATTTTAAAACTATCTTTGTCAACATGGGATCAAACATCTAACAATTGTGCCTTATAATCCCTAATAGAATGGTGTAGCTAAAAGAATGAATAGGACAATCTTAAATATGGTGTGCTCCATGATGTTTTGAAAAATGTAAAATTGATGTTTTGGGCTAATTCAGTTCTATGTGTTGTATATATAAAGAATAGATGTCCATCTAATGCTATCAGAAATAAGACTCCCTATGAAATGTGGTATGGGCACATTCCTTTGGCAAAGCATCTCAGGGTCTTTGGTTCCACCTATTATGCCTTGATACCAAAGGTACATAGAAACAAACTTGGTGCAAGAAGTCATAAGTGTATATTCTTGGGGTGTTCAAACACCTTCAAAGCATACCATCCCTATGATGAAGTTAATAAAAAGTTTGTTGTATCTAGAGATGTAATCTTTCTTTAAACATCCAAAACTAACAATGTTGTTGAGAGGAAACTTGATTGCTTGGATAGATTCACAAATACAAAATCATTTCAAGAATTTGATAATAAAATTCCGCATCTTGAAGGGGGGATTACTATACTAGATCAACTTGTGGAATCTTCTTCTAAAGCACTCTCTCCCCTGCATGAAACTCCAACAACGAATGATACCTTAAGTGATGTGATTGATAGAATTGGGAGACTCAATCAACGAAGCAGCCTAGACCATCTGAGAAAGGTCCCCTAAAGTGGCTGACAAAGACACTTGAAAGTGTTCATCCTGATGAGGTTGGAAAGATAGGACTAGAAATTCAAACCAAAAAAATGGAGGTGATGTAGATGACTCTGATTCACCTATTGATATGGATGTTTCTTATGATTATGAATTTAATTTGTCTACACATTTCGAACCAATTTCCTTCAAAGAAGATGCTTCTCATGATGAATGGAAAGAAGTGATGCAAAAGGAATATGATGCCCTGATAAAGAATGGCACTTGGAAGTTGGTTGATACTCCATTAGGAAACAAACCAATTGGCTTCAAGTGGGTCTACAAGAACAAGTATAAAGCTGATGGCTCACTTGACAAGCACAAAGCCAGGCTTGTGGCAAAAGGTTTTTCATAGAAGGAAGGGGTCAATTATGAGGAGACTTTTGCCCCCACAGTAAAATGGGCTACCATCCAAACACTCTTTCCCCTAGCAGCTCAGAACGGTTGGAATGTCCATCAAATGGATGTAAAAACTACTTTCTTGAATGGATATATAAAAGAGAATGTTTTTATGTCGCAGCCTGAAGGATTTGCTGTGAAAGGACATGAACATAAAGTATGAAAACTTGTGAAATCCTTGTATGGCCTCAAATAAGCACCGCGAGCCTGGTATGAAAAACTAATTGAGTATCTTTTGAAACTCAATTTCAAACATTATGATCTTGTTGTTGAAACTTTATTTGTCAAGAAAGTTGGAAAAACAGTTGTATATCTTGTGGTATATGCAGATGATCTTTTGATGACAGGGAATAATGAAAACTACATTGCATCCATAAAGAAAGAATTGAGGAAAGGTTTTGAAATGACTGATTTGGGCTATGTTCATTACTATCTTGGTATTGAAGTAACTCAACATTCAAATTCCATATTCCTTTGTCAAAATAAGTACATTGGAGATCTATTGAATAGGTTTGGCATGAAAGAATGAAATCCTCTTAATACTCCAATGGAACAAAACTTAAAGCTCACATCCATTGAAGGAAAAGAATTTGAGGATGCAACAAAGTATAGACAGATTGTAGGAAGTCTCAACTACCTAACTACTACCAGACCAAACATTTCGTTTGTTGTTGGAATCCTCTCCAGGTTTATGCAAAAGCCTTGTGAGGGACATTGGTGTGCTGCAAAAATAGTTCTAAGGTACTTGAAGGGAACTCAATACTTTGGAATCAAGTATACATAGGTGGATGACTTCAGCTTGATTGGATACTCTGATTCAGACTTCAATGGAGACAAAGAAACTGGGGTATCTACTTCAGGTTATGCTATGAGTCTTGGATCAGGAGCCGTCTCCTAGAGATCACACAAACAATCAGTTCCAATAGATTCCATAGTAGAGGCATAATATGTGGCAATAACTGAGGCAACAAAAGAAATTGTGTGGCTCAGGAAAATTCTTGATGATTTGCAGGTAAAACAAGTACAATCTATTCCACTCATGATTGACAATACCTCAGCAATAAAGTTGGCCAAGAACCCAAATTTCCATGATCAAACGAAGCACATCTATACTAAATATCATCTGATTCGGCATCATGTTGAGGCCAAAACAATCCATCTCCGCCATTGTTCCACTAATGAGAAAATTGCAAACATCTTCAGCAAAGCGCTTGGAAGAGAAAAGCTTGAAAGATTTAGAACGATGCTCAAACTCACCAACATCCCTTCAGATTAAGGGGGAGAATGTTGACACCTAATCATCAGGATTGGGTGAATAACTATAATTGATGTAAATAAATAATAGAAAATATGAAGAGTCACTGGGACATGAAATGAACAGTCTCTCCCTCATGTATATAATAAAGACCAACCTGAATGAATATCATGAATTGTTTTGAGGAGTTACCTCTTGGTCTGACAAAACTGTTCGACATATTCTTCTAAAGTTTCATTATCCATTGTAGACATTTTGAAGAATTCATCTTTTAGATCCCTAGTCCTATAGTAGTCCCAATACTTGGTCAGAAAAGTGTTCTTCGTGTCATCGTAGGAGTTAGTGGTACTTCTACCTAAACCCATAAACCATCACAAAGTTGCTTCCATTAAGGTGGAGGAGAACAACTTCAATTTTTGGGGATTAGTGCTATAGTCATATCCTTTGCACATGACATGAAACTCAAATACAAAATCATCTGGATCCTCTTAGGTCATCCCATGAAATGTCGAGATATTTTGTAAAGGAATGGCCTTCATTGTGGCATTGGCTACTGGGTCGACGATAGTGTATTCCAATGTCAAGGTCTGACCTTTAGGTGGTTGATTTTCCATTTGGAAAAGATGTGCCAATAATCTTCAAGGATTTCTTGGTTAGGAGATGTTATCTAGGCATATGGAGTATTCAAAATTTGAATGGGTTTTATTGCGCTAATTAGATCTGGGATGTTAGGGACTTGTTTTTCAGCCTGGATCACAGGAGATCCAAATTTAGATGGTTGTGGGTCTATGTTGGGAATGAGTCCCCTGGGGGTCACTTTTGGGTTAAACACCCATTTTTTTGGGCAGAAGGCCCGAATTTTGTGTAAATAAATATAAATTCTCTGCATTTTATGGTCACAGAGCGTGAAGATGCCTAAAGATAAAAGGGTTTTGTACCCTTATTTTTGATAAGTTGTGTCAGTTTTGGAGATCTACCCATGGTCCACGAACCATGGGATTGTATAAAAAGGAGAGTCTTAGAGAGTCTAAGGCAATTCATAAGTGAAGAATGAATGTAATGTGTCATTAGAAGTGAAGAGCGAAGAGTCTCAAGTAGAAGAGAGACTCTGCAACTATGTGTGCGAAGACCTAGAGTAGAGTCTGCAATTGAGTGCGCAAACCCCTGGAGCTGTGTGCGCATGGTAGTTTGAGTCTATAAGAAGATCTAAAGCATAAGTAAAGAGATTGTCCAGGAAATATCTATGTTTTTCCACCTTTTTTATGTTATGAATAAATGTGACTATGATATAATGAATAATGGGTTGATGATTTAATTCTATGTTGATGCATGAATCCGTATGTTTTACATTGTTATACAAACACAAGTCATAATATCTTTTTACGTGAATAATATCCTAATGCATGATCCGAATGGAAAATGGCCCCTTGTATTGGTTATCTATGGTACTCATCCACCCATATTATTCATTGACCCATGGAATTTACCCATGGCATTGTAAATGGCATCTGCCCGTGGTATTGTAAAATCCACCCATGGTATTCATTCACCCATGGTATTGACCCATGGTATTGTAAATGGAATCTGTCCGTGGTATTGTAAAATCCACCCATGGTATTCATTCACCCATGGAATTGACCCATGGTATTGTAACTAGAAAAATACTATAAGTAACAAGTCACATTTTGTAAAAGGACAGATTGTCCGCCACAATGTAGCCTTTACAGTTCAGA